>JAQFZH010001114.1:0-24013 GCA_034695485.1 Entomobrya nivalis
CTGCTTCGGCGAGAGTGCGTTGCTTAACTTCAGAGATCTTACGAGTTCTGGTCAAACCGCACTCACCTGCCGTGCTTCAGTTAATGTATAGGCATATGTCATGATTCTATCAATGAGTTACGACATGCTGGAATCAAACCATTTAAATGTGACTATTGCGTAAAATGTTTCTCCGAGAAATGTAAATTAACAAACCACTTGAATACACCTCAAATAGACACGCCGTTCAAGTGCAGTTTGTGTTTTATGTACTTGGGATCAGCTGGGACGCTCAAAAGGCACATTCAAGGACATACAGGGGAGAAGCCTTACCGCTGCCAAATATGTGACAAAACGTTTGCACTGCTAGGCAATCTACAGCAACACAAAAATAGACACAGTTTCAACCAAAATCACAGCTGTGAAATATGCAACAAAAAGTTTCATGATAAAGGTGATTTGAAAAGGCACATGGCAATTCACAGTGGTTTGAAACCTTTTATTTGTGAGTTATGCGGGAGAGCATTTACAGAGCGAGGAAGTTTGAAGACACATACTACAATAATTCATTACCAAATTAAAGACCATGCTTGTGGTTTATGTGACAAACGGTTCTCGACCAAAAGTGGGATGGCGAACCACATGAGACTTCATACAGGAGAAAAACATTTCCAGTGCCACAAATGTTCAATTTCTTTTGCACAACAAAGCAGTTTAAGACATCACTTGGTCAACAATTGTGAATAAATATTATGGGTGCTACAAATTGTTGTGAGAATCTTTTATAGCGTTACAGCATTTTAATCTTAACAGTTTGGGTTCTCTGTTAAAATATTAGGAATTAGCAGTTACATAATATTGTAACCTTACTTCTTTTAAAAACAATTCCGCAGTAAAGG
This sequence comes from Entomobrya nivalis, assembly GCA_034695485.1. Classification (NCBI taxonomy): domain Eukaryota; kingdom Metazoa; phylum Arthropoda; class Collembola; order Entomobryomorpha; family Entomobryidae; genus Entomobrya; species Entomobrya nivalis. The sequence continues at coordinate 879 of JAQFZH010001114.1, forward strand.
TTTGATTTGATACAAGTAAACGCGTGACGCGTTATGTTTTTTTCTTCTTCTGTTAGGTTTAATTGTTGTATGCATAAACAATATATCAGTAAAAGTTGGCGCGTTTTTTGCATTGTGATTAACTTGTCTAACTTTAAACTGTGAATTATTTTAATTTGTACATTTAATTATTTTAGGGTTTAATAAATAGTTTTGTACTAAATCCAATTGAGTCAGTTGTGGGCTGTGTGTATGCTTGAAAGCAGAACAGAAATGAGAGTGAACAATAGTTTGGTTACCGATAGTAACTAACCGTTCAATCTAATTAACTTATATTAATTAAAGTATTTATTATAACATAAAACATAAACTACATAAAATGTTTTTTTTAAATAATTAGTTCACATCAAAAAATTATCTTGTCAGCGCTAATTCTTTAAAAGTCAATTAGCATGCCAACCAATAATCAAAATTTAACTAGTGGTATCCCTAATTTGGTACTTATTGTTATTTATAGTTAACAAAAATAATTTAGTCAACATATTTAATTGCTTTTACAAATTTAATTGTGCTTCATGATCAAGATCACTAAAAACGTCACACAACACGCATTTATATGGATTTTCTCTCTAGGGCTATCTTGGATCCGTTTCAAGGCTACGATATCTGATTTTTCTGTACTTTGGATTCGGTTTGTTAATTATGTAAGCAAAAACTTGGTGAAATAAATATGTAAGTTAAAACAAGAATAAGATAGAAAAATAAAATATACATCAAAAATCACATGCTATTACCTTCATAATAATTACCCTCTTGTCGATAAATTTTATCAGAAATGGTGATTTTTAATTGAAGATGGCACAGTTTGTTTCAGGACTTGTAGAGTTAAAAAAGACACTTTCAACTGAAACCCTTTGAGTTAAATATTAATGACATTGAAACAACATATTTAAAAAATGGGAAACATACAAGCATAACAGTACTTCAAAATATACACCTTAAATGTCACATTTCTTCCACAAATTTTCAAACGCAATCCAACTTCGTTAAAGTCTAATCTAAATTTTAATCCTAATTTAGGTTTACATTCATTAAGATAATCATGCTAATCAATGCAATTTTAAAATGCCGGCAGTGCGTCCATGGTTTAGCATTACTAGTACACATAATACTAGCACACATAATTGTCGATTTGAAGAAATTTAAAGCTGGTTTCATAAATGGGTGTAAATTCGGTAGTGCACGTGTGGTTATTATGCTATTAACGCATATTTCTTACTAAACGTGTACGTATATAGTTCTATGCTTGCATGTGCACCTAAGTTTGGAACAAAGGAGTACGTCAGTACGTTATATCTTATGCATTTTTATATTAATGAAAACCCACCGTATAATTTGAATGCATCGGTATCCGTTGGTGTGTGTGTATGTGGGTGTATTTGGGAAACTTTAGGTATTTTTGTGTAACTTAACATCAAATCTATGCATGCAACCCGCAAGAAGCTAAGACATAAGCACATGTGGTTATTGATTTAAAGAACAACGTTTACATTTTCAGCATTCAAATGCATTAGGTTTCTTATCTCTTTGATCCGCAGCATACTGAAACCAATGATGTAGTCACAAGGCTTTCATGCATATACTCATCGTAGCTATAGTATACACGAATCAGAAGTACCCATTTGTGTATACTTGCTTTTACACAAGCGGCATTTATTCCTCTCGGATTGTTGACTTGGACCATATTTCTTCACTTCCCATTTCATGTTCAGGTAAACAGTGTTGTTCTGCATTTTAGTTGAATTTCATAACAAATTGTGTTTCCACAGAGCTCGGCTTAGACCATTTTTATCGGTTTCTTTCTTGAAAGCCAGACAACACCTGACTATTAGGAGGAATGGAAATTAATAATTTTGAGGAAAATAGATGATTATTAGGAAGGACGTAAATAAATAATTAGGGTGCAAACCGTGCAGCATAATTATTTTGAAGGAGGATATTTGATCATAATAAGGGTGCAGAAACGTCCGATTTAGAGCCCTGAAAAACATTTTTCATTTTCTATTAATTAAGCAAATCTCTTAATAAATTAATTAACCAAGTAATAGAGCTTCTAATCAGCTCACATTAAACTGGAATTAATACGTTTTCTTATTTGAATTTAAGTGAAACCATATCAGCTACTACATTATCTGAACTAATGCATTATAACTTATGTAAGTACTTGAGTAGCATGACACATTGTACAGGTAGGTATGGTCGAGTAGTACTCTAAAGGCTTGCATTGGATAAAAGAGTGGGGCAGATACTTGTGCAACTTATCTTGTCGCAGAGCTCACTGGCACCCTGGGCCCTGCTTTGACAATTCAAGCCTATCGAGATGGTATGATTTTCTACGTAGCCTTTTTCTCAAAGCAGGGCCCAACCTGCAACTCTGCTTGTGAGTAGAGCTTGTTGTTTATTGTTTGCTTTAGTGATATTGAATATATCGGTGTAAATTTAACATAAGCCATATTTTTATTAATTAGCTATAAAGCAGCGATACAACATTGTTACAAATAAAGATTTTATTTACTACAAATTCTGATTTTAAAGGACTTTTTTAATTAGACGATATTTTACATGATTCACAAGTGCACCAAACAAAATATATTCAGATATGATTCATTGGAATTTCTTTAAGAAAACAACAAATGTGTACTATTTTAATTCAATATTTTAGTACACAAAATTGAAGCAAAATTAAGCATAATTCTATTCATGTTTTAAAAAGATTAGATTCATAAAGTTTCCCAAAAAAGATCAAATCAGCGAAATGATTCAGATTACAAAAAAATCCACGTATAATTAATTATGATAGGTCAACTATTCTTGATGTTACAAGCACAGTTATTAATAGTTTTAAAAAATGCTTAATAAACCGTCTAAACATTTTGCACTTCTAAAATTATGCATAATTTGTGAACGAGGAAATGACGCTTCAGTGCAGCTTTCTGTTGAAATCCAGTTGAAGATATGTTACATTCAAATGGCTTTTTACCCGTACGAACACGCATGTGTTTGGAAAACCCAGATTTGGAACAGAATCACTTGCCACATAAATTACAAACATGGTCTTTAATTTGATGATGAACAACTCAAGTTACTTCGACGTACAAATTCTCGCCCACACATTTCACACGAATAAGGTTTCAAACCACTGTGAATCATCATGTGTCCGTTTAAATTTGGTTTGCTTACCAACTTCTAATCTCATACCTCACAGCTGTGACTTTTTTGTTGGAACTGTGCCCATTTTCATGTCGCCTCAGACCGCCTTTGCGTGCAAATGTTTTATCACAAATTTGGCAACGGTAAGGCATCTCACCAGTATGCCCTTGAATGTGTCTGGTGAGAGCATTTGCTGATCCCAGAAACCGAGAACACAAAGTGCACTTAAATGGCGTGTCTATTTGATGTGTATTCAAGTGTCGCTTCAAACTACTTTTTAAGGAGAATTCTTTTTCGCAATGTTTACATTTGAATGCTTTGATTTCAAGATGAGTTAATTCATGTATCCTCATGTTAGAGTTTTGTGAAAATGATTTTGGGCAGTTTTTACACGAAAAAGGCTTCTCCCCAGTATGAGATTTCATGTGGCTTCTCAATTCATAGGAGCACACAAACGAATCATTACACAAGTCACAAGAGAAGGTCTTTTCGTTTATATGTCTTAGATAATGCGTGTTTAGATTACTTGAATTAGTAGTGTCTTTGCCACAAAATACACATTGGTACCTTCGAAGGTGGGTATTGTTATACAATCTTAAATATATTTCCGAACTAACGCCATTTTCACAAATATCAGATTTCAAGCTCGTGTTTGCCATTATCGTTGTTTGGATTCAACTAAAAATCGGAAGTGGGAAATATTATTTAGTGTTCCTGATGCACTTATTAAGTATTAAATGAAATGGCCTTTTAATGATCCAAGGCAAGTGGCTGTGCTATCGATATTAAACTTGCCACAAATAATATTTTATTCTCATTTACTGATTCACTTTCAAATAAAAGCAGGTAAGTAATCTTTAGGCGTAAAAATGAAAATCAAAAATATTGTAAGTTACAACTGAGCAGCTAGACAGAACTGTATACCTTAGCAGCTAGTTAGGAAGTAAAAAAAATATGAATCAAGTTGAGAGCTTCAATAAATGCCACCCGAACCAAGAACTTTTCTCCTTAGACATAAGATGCTTGTAATACAATAAGTACAGACAAGGTACTCCTGATACTTGTATACTTTAATAGCATTTCAATAACTACCATTGCTGGTGCTTGAAAGAAAAATGCATACGCTATCACGTACGGTAAGATTCGATGTTTAAGTCTGAACACGTGCATAAAACGTTACATGAACACATTTACCAACAAATATGAACTTATAAAAGATTACGAGCCATGCACTTATAGCCAGTCTTGTACGTATTGTTAGTTTGTCAATTTTTTTTATAAACTTTTTATGAATGTAACAAATTTTTCTTTAACTTAATTAAGAAAATATATCAGACGTTTTAAGTTTGCTGCCAAAACCCATGTTTCATAATAAAAAAAATAATTGTGATATGTCTGAAATGCATGGGTTTAATTACGTTTAACCCACATAAATTTCCAAAAACAAATTGTTTTTCTTTGTTTGTCTCTTAAATATTTAGTTCAATAAATTTGGGTTCGCATAATAATTCAAATTACTTTACAAACAGGTAAACATATTGCTTGAAGTGACATTTTAGACGACCCAGTTTACGTTACTTACTCAATTCTCTAAGAGTAGCTCTTGGTTTAGAAGGCATTTATTTCTCTGGACATGATGGTGATGCCTAGTTTTTCATTTCACATTTGCTGCCTCTCAGCAAAAGTAATGGACATACTTTGTCAGACTCAAGACATTGTATTGGTTACGTTCAAAACACGTTAATTTTAGGCAAGATAGTTAGACTAAACCGGCAGACTAAACCAATTAGGCGATTCACAGGATTGGTGAATGCTTATTTCCACAATTGGCATAGCATTTGACAGTTTCTTCCATCAGTATAAAATATAATCAACCATTTTCATTTTGATCTTTAACTCCTTAATTAAAAACCTTAGGTATTTTTCATTGTATTACTTGTGAGTCGGTAAGAGACTAACTTTTATTCAGATTCGAATGAGGGTATTTATACAAAAGTGAGAAATGATAAAACCTATATAAGTTGTACATCTAAAACTAGACATGATGACCAGACGGGTGTCTAGGCATAAAATGTCTAATACCGTTCTTCGGTCACAAGCGTACATCGAAATACCGTTCATAATATTTTACCGTAACTTATTTGAACCCGGAGATATATTTTATAAAGTCATTAAACTTCAAATCATTACATCATAATTCTTTTGTTAATATGAATCCGAAATGGTGCTAAATTCTCTGATATATGCTCGCTAACGATACCGTCAATGCTATAAAAGTTAGCCTTATTATCTTATATTAATACATGTGAATTGTCTTATTTGTATTAGTCCGAATTATTCATTTATGGGTTTGTGCATGCTTATTCATCAAAATATGTATTGAACCTAGTAGTACGTGGTGTACACGTATTTATTTTCAACAAAACGAACATTAGGGATTATTGCAATGGATCAACATACATTTGTGTGCATGTGTAGTAAAACTTATGGATAACGTTAAGTTGCATTTATACCACTAATAGGTAGCTAAGACATTACTATTTAAACTAGTAAAGAACATTACAGATTGAAAGCACATGCAACGTGCAAAAGAGCTCACAATTGCTGCAGTGACAAGGCATTCATACATGTACTCAACATAGTAGAGGTACGTCCGCATTCAAAGCCCCGCTTTCATATGTGTACATTGAATTGCATGTAACAGGCAAGTTAGAACGAGTAATGCCCTTCGTTTAGGTGGCATTTATTTCTCATAACTGAAAGCATACTTTTAATTTCATTAATCAAAAGTAAAATAACATGTGGTATAGTGTATACGAATACGACTACAGTGATTGAATTTGAATATGCTCTTATGTACGTAGCATGTACAGTATTTGATGAATATATCTATTTAAACCTAACGGCTGTTTAAGTCGATGTTATGTCTTCTAAACTTTATTTGCCGTGGCCTCAATATGGACTAAAAATAAAATTACCAGCAGATTATACCTTAATAGTACTGAAGTCCTGCTTTTTACCTTAACGTTGGGTTAACATAACAAAAATGTGGAATCGAAACAACATTTTTATTTTCTACCAATGGCGCTTTATTATAACTCGTTTATCAAAAACCCACTTTGAGCAGACGTATTTTTATTGTTGTGTGATATTTTTTCCGCAACAACCAAATGCTTTGATTAAAGCTTTGTTACAAAACTCGCGGCGATGTCTTGGAATATTACAAAACTTATGAATCCCTAAACTACTTCCTGAACTGAAAATTCTTTTTTGGCAAACATTACATTTAAAGTTTAGGGCACCATTTCAGTTTGTTATGAGCTTAACTACAATTCCATAAATAATAAATGGAAGAAGTAAGATTCTTGATTCATTATCACAATATGAACTAATGGAATTTTTTTCCATTAGTCCATATCTATTGATAATTGTGGGTGTAATAACAAATCTGCATTGCAGTACTGAGCTAGCATAAACAAATGTCCATTTGAAGAAATATAGGGCTGGTCTCAAAAATGGGTGTAAATTTAGTAGTGCATGTATTGTCTTATTTGTACTAGTAAACATTTAGTGAATGTGCCCATCAATAGTTGTATGCTTGTGTGCACCTAAATATGGAAACCTGGCGTACGTGATAGCGTATACATTTTCAATTCATCACAAACAACCGTAGTAATTTGGGACGCATCGGCATCTGTTTGTGTTTAAATGCATGTAAATTTAAGTGCTTGGGTACCTTGGCATCAAATGTATGCATACAGCTTGTAAGTAGCTGAGACATAATGTTTTAAACTAGCTTGGTGGTTATTAATTTACAGTGTACCATTCATATTTATAGCATTAACGTGAAATATACATTAGTTTTCCCATTCCTACGATCCGAAGCATACTAAAAACTATGTTGCAGTGACAAGGCATACATGCATGTACTTATCCTAGTTAAAATATACACGAATTAAAAGTACCCAGTTGCTTACATATTGTACTGCATGGGATATATTTTACCGAGACAAGTCCTTGACTTAAATGGTATTTATTTCTCTCGATTTGAAGACTAGCACTGGCTATTCCCATTCGGTGCTCAGGTGAGCAGTTCTTTTCTGCTGCTCAGTTGTAATTTTGCTCAGCTGCTTTGTTAATAAATTTTCACATAGTCAGACTTATATGATTGTTATCTGTTTTTTCTTGAAAGAGGGATAGTGATTGCCAACACCGGACTATTTATGAAAAGTTTGAGACAGAATACAGGGCTGATAGTAGTTCAATTACAGGAAAGTTTCCTATTAGAACAATAGTATTTACGAAAAGACTCAAGGAGAAGATTTTTCCACTTGCTACTCAATTGGATTAGTCAAAAATCAAATGGCGTCCAAGAACTTTAAGTGTGACGTTTGTGTTAAAGTGTTTTGTTCGGAAATAAATTTAAGAGCACATTATAATTGTCATTTTAAATGGTACCATTGCATATTTTGTAGCAAAGCTTTTAGTAATGCACAATATCTTAATATTCACCATCTGAGACATATAAACGAGAAACCACACCATTGTGACTTGTGTAAAGACTCGTTTGTGAGTGCCAATGAATTGAGAAGTCACATGAAATCTCATAGTAGGGAGAAGGCTTTCTCGTGCAAACGCTGCTCGAAATCATTTTCCCACAAATCCAACCTGAACCGACATGAATTAATTCATGTTGGAAAAAAACCTTTTAAATGTCACCATTGCGAAAAAAGCTTTGCCCAAAAAGTATCTTTGAAAAGGCACTTGAATACACATCAAACTGACACGCCATTCAAGTGCAGCTTGTGTTCAAAGTGTTTGGGATCGGCAACTGCTCTCAAGATTCACATTCAAAAACATACTGGAGAGAGGCCTTACCGCTGCCAAATTTGCGACCAAACATTTGCACAAAAGGTTCATCTACGGGAACACGAAAATGGGCATAGTTCCAACAATTCTCACAGCTGTGAAGTATGCCAGAAGAAGTATTTAAGGAAAAGTAGTTTTATGCAGCACATGAGAATTCACAGTGGTTTAAAACTGTTGGGGTGTAATTTATGCGAGAGAATATTTACAGAGCGAGGTAACTTGAACAAGCATATTAAAGCAGTTCATCTTCAAATTAAAGATCATAATTGTAATTTATGTGAGAAACAGTTCTCGACCAAAAGTGCGATGGTGCAGCACATGAGAGTTCATACAGGAGAAAAGCCTTTCAAGTGCCACTTTTGTTCAGTTGGTTTTGCAGAACGTAGAAATCTAACACGTCATTTGATCCACCATAAGTGATATAAGTACATTAAAAGTAACAAAAATCATTGTATTAATATCCTAAAGTAGGTATCATTTGTCTTAAATCAGCACATGGCAATTACATATTTAGCTTTGTAAATAAAAATGTTTCAACCTACTCCGTCATTATTGTTTGTATACTTCGAAACTTATGTTTTGTTAATCTAAATGTATTTTAGGATATTTGGCTACCCAGTAAACCACGTTGTTTGATAAAGACAAAAATATTTGTTAAAGTACCATATTGTTGAAATGAATCATTAAACACTAACCTACATAAATATAATGTGATGTAAAGTGACATGCTAATTAAAGTTTATTTTACTTATGTATAAAATGCCATAACTTCATTAATAAATGTTTGTAAATAGAAAATACTTAGTCCAAAATTTCAGACTTTCCATTTTCCATGTTTGCATTAAAATTTCCTAAACGAATGAAAGCGATCATAAAATATAAATAAACTATATTCCGAATTTGCTAAAGACGACAATATATTGTGTATTTTGAACAGCATGCATGTCTATAACTTCGTAATAACTTTAATCTTTGTCGATTTATTTTATTGAAAATATTAATGATTCATTGTCGATCACACAATTCCTTTATGAAGTTAAAATGTCATTAGTATTTATACTATACAAAATATGTTACTTAAATGCCCGATGTTCCTCTACAAATTTTAAAACGCAATCCAATTTCGGTAAAGTCTCAGATTACATTAATGTTACATACATTAAGTACACTAATCAATGGAAGTTGGCAATGTTGGCAATCATATTATTACTAGCATACATAAATGACCATCTGAGAAAATATGAAACCGGTTTCATAAGTGGGTGTGAATTTTGTAATGCATGTATCGTCCTTTTACATTAAGTGCACGTTTGTTGGTAAATGTATACATAGGTGCTTTGATGGTTGTGTGTGAAAATAAACATGTAACCTTGGCATACGTGATAGTTTATACATTATCAATTTAATCTCAAGGAACTGTAGCAATTGGAATTCATCTGCATCCATTTATGTGTAGATGTATCTAAACTTCAAGTTTTTATGTACCTTACATCAAATTTATGTGTATAACTTGTAAGTAGTTGAGACATGACGTTTGAAACAAGCATTGGTAGTTATTGGTTTACAGTGCAATATTTGCATTTACACTATTTACATTTAAAATGTTTTAGTTTTCCCATCTCTTTGATCCGCAGTATACTACATTAAATGATACAGTTAAAAAGTATTCATGCATATGCTTATAATTGTGAACGTACACAAGAATCAAAAGTACCCATTTCAGTCCATGTTGTACTTTGGACAAGGCAAGATATATTATTCCCGTTAAAACCAGTGACTTAAATGGTATTTATTTATCTCGGCTGGAAGACTAACAATTAATATCCCATTTGCTGCTCAGATAAGATAAACAGTTCTGTTGTAATGCTCAGGTGTAATTTTCGCGAAACTGAATTTAACTACTCGACTTACATCACTTTACCTGTTTTTTCCAAAAGGAGTGATAGTGATTGAGAGCAACATTCGAAGATTTATGAATTGTTTGAAGTGTCCCCCAAAGCCCAGTTCTTTCTATTTACTAATTATTGAGTTTCAGTTAGGCTCATATAAAAACTTAAATGGCGTCTCGGAATTTTAAATGTGAAGTTTGTAATAAAGTGTTTTGTTCGGGAAAAAGTTTAAAAGCGCATGAAAATTTTCATCTCGGAAGGTACCAGTGCATATTTTGTAAAAAATCTTTTACTAGCGCAAATACTCTTAACGAACACTATCTGAGACATATTAACGAGAAACCACACTTTTGTGAATTGTGTACAGATTCGTTTGTATATGCAAGTAGTTTGAGAATACATATGAACACTCATACTGGGTAAAAGCCTTTGTCATGCAAACACTGCTCAAAATCCTTTGCCCACAAATCTAACCTGACAAAGCATGAAAGGGTGCATGCAAGAATCAAACTATTTAAATGTAACCATTGCGAAAGAAGCTTTGCCCAAAAAATTCATTTGAAGTGCCACCTGAATACACATCAAACAGAAACCCCATTCAAATGCAGCTTGTGTTTTAAGTGCATGGGATCAGCGTACTCACTTCAAATGCACATTCAAGGACATACTGGCGAGAAGCCTTACCACTGCCAGATTTGTGGCAGAGCATTTGCGAATAAAAATAATCTACGGCATCATGAAAATGAACATAGTTTCTACGAGCGTCACAACTGTAAAGTATGCAACAAGGAACTTGCAAACAAAAGTAATCTAAAGAAGCACGTGGAACTTCACAGTGGTTTAAAACCGTTCGTGCGTGGTTTTTGTGGGAGAGCATTTACAGAGCAAGGTAGCTTGAAAAAACACACGAAAGCAGTTCATCATCAAATAAAAGAGCACACTTGTAATTTATGCGAAAAACAGTTCTCAACAAAAGGTTCTTTGGTGACACACATGAGGGCCCATACGGGAGAAAAGCCTTACAAGTGCCACAAATGTTCGATTTCTTTCGCACATCATAACGGATTAAGATATCACTTGATCAACCATTGTTTATAGAAATTAAGGAACGCCAATTGTAAATAAAATTATTTAAATCACCTTAACAGTTATTGTTTGATTCCTCGAATGTAAATTTGTGATTAATCCTTATGTGGTAGTTCGGCAACTTGAAGTGTAAAATACATGTACATCGCATCATTTTAAAGTTAAAGTAGTGAAACCAGTTGGATTATTTCTTGGATTAATTCAAATAAAGCGCCACCACAAATGTAGTACAATGCGTTACTTGTGTGCATATGATTGCTTGTTATTATTTTATAACAATTATTCACATTTAAATTAAATTTTTTGAAAACTATTATTGTTCAAAATTGTTCTTTGGCCTAACTATCCTGCTAGTTTACGATTAATATTTTTTGGTTACATAAAAAGAATCACCACGTCAGTATAAAAGTCCTATAATTGCGTACAAACTTCATAGATTTTTCTTTCCACGCAGCGTCAAAGAACTCTAAAAACACTGGTGTTATTTATAAAAAATATGCTGCTGTATTTTAATTGGCTTGAGCAAAACGTGCGTATTTATTTACATGCAAATGTCATAAAAATATTTACATACTTGTTGTAAACGTTAAACTGTTTCATATCCTTTTAATTTTATCGTCGAGTTAATAAGTATCGTTAAATAGTTCAAGCTTGACTTTTGTAATTGTTCATATTTTTGAATGTATTGTGTTTTTATTTGAATAAAATCTATTATTTTAATGTTCGTACAAATGCTTGTGTAATTATGCTCTAGATTTTGCTATATTCTAAAAGATTATTTATGTCGTTGAACACAAAATTAATTCAAGTTTCAAAAGTTGTCATTTTATATTTTAACTCATATTTCGATTAAAACATCAGATATAAGTATGCGCAAAGTACTCTTATTTTTAATACCATACACCGTAGCAATTAGAATATATTGGTATGTGTTTGGAGTGGGTGTGCTAAAATTTGAGCTGTTTTAAAGTAACATTTAGAAACCTCTAACCACTTGTAAGTAGCCGAGTCATTACGGTCGAACTAATAATGCGGATAACTAATTTGCAGCTTTGCCTATACCCACATGTGTTTTCTTATCCATTTGAACCTTAGCATACTAAACACATCATGCATATGTATTTTGTATACCAAATCGGATATATGCGACAAATTATTCTCGACAAAAATAAATTAGTAAAAAAGGTCACATTTCGTAAAACAACTATTATCAGCTTGTTTACAAATCGTAGAAAAACATCCACTCGGACTTTTGAGGCAATCTTTTAGAATTAATAATTTTACATGTATTTTTTAAATTCATTGATTAGTAATTTTTATTAATTTTATAATTAATTTGTTAGTATTTTTTAAATTAATTTATTAGTAATTTTTTATTAACTTTTTTTATTATATTTTATTAATTTTATAATTAATGTGCTAGTAATTGTTAAATTAATTTATTAGTTATTTTTTAATATTTTTTATTATTTTTTAATTAATTTTATAATTAATTTGTTAGTATTTTTAAATTAATTTATTAGTTATTTTTTATTAATTTGTTTGTAATTTTTATTATATTTTTTAAATTAATTATATAATAAATTTGTTAGTTTTTTAAATTAATTTATAAGTATTTTTTTATTCATTTTACGATTATTTTTTATTGATTTTATAATTAATTTGTTAGCATTTTTTAAATTAATTTATTAGTTATTTTTTATTTATTAAAAACACATTATGCAGAGAAAAAATTAATTATAACTTCGAAACAGAAAAAACGCATTTATCAAAAAAAAATTGACATACAAGACTCATATTTTTTCTTCTTCGTAGTAGTAGAGTAGATGACCATGCTGGCGACGATTAATTAAACGATGATGATGGGTTACAAGTTTCTTCGGGAGATTCTCTCAATTCTTTTAGATTTTCTAGCCCATGACAACTAGATTGTTCTTAAGGATTTCCTCAGCTCCGAGTTCACGGCCGATGGTCAGAAGTGCAGTCATGTTTGTCACTGTACCGATGTTGATGGCAATACAAACCTCCACAGCGGCACTCAAGGTCTAAAATTAAAAAGAAACATTTGAACAATTGATTAGCCATTCTATACTTTCTCGTGACCTTTTATTAACACCAAGATGGAGGTCGACAGAGGACTAAATGTAGATTAGCGCTGAGTAAAACAGTTGATCTTACTTACCTGTGAGGCTGACTTTTTTGCGACATAATTGGCATCTGTTAGACTTTTTCATGAAGTCTGGTGCTCGTACTTGTTCCAGGGACTACTGAGTAAACGGCTGCAGCAAACAATGCAGCGACACTTGCAGGAGCAGCACTAGTGGCGAGGGCAGTTGTACCAGTCACTGCCTTATCTTGTTGAACTGAAGACCCCTCTCCTTCGGTATCCTTTAAACTGAACAATTAAAAAAATGCAAAAACCTTCAATATTTTTTATTTCGTAATCCCAACTTTTAATTATGATAATTTCAAGGGTAGTCTTCTAACCAGTTTTGACTGAGGTGGGTGGGGTGCTGGAGATGTGCGGATTTCACATGGTGGTGTGATCCGTTGAGGTGACGGAATTTTTAAGCTGCCTGCACGAGGTTGTTACCAGGGCAGTTTTATTTACATGACGAGACATCCATAGAAACGCAGCCATTTAACATTAGTCAAATAATTATCCACAGTCATGTCTCCTCGTGTAAATCAAACTGCCTTGGTTGTTGCTTCATCTTGAGAACTTCTTTGTAACAAAGTGAGCAGAGTCCGTCGGTTTATAAAATATCTACATCCAGCCGGGCAACGGGACTGACTCCCTTCCATTTTTATTAATTTTCTGTTTTTTCTTCTTTTTTGTCTTTTCCTTACTTAATCATCTGCACCAAGAGGGGGGGGAGGAAGACGAGGGGTGACCTTAACGAAGGTTCCCAGTATTTATGGGGATTTGAGTGAAGGGGGTCGGGAGGGAAGAAATGAGGATGAGCTTAGGGGTGCTACTGGGCTTTTGTGGTGATTAGAGTGAGGGGGAGGGGCAGCATGAGAGAATTTATTAAAAAAACAAAACAATTAGTTAAAAAATAATAATTAAAATTATTTAATAAAAAAAACTTGAAATTAATTTAATTTCAAAAATTAAAGAAAAACAATTAAAATTAATTTAATAAAAAAACACTTCACACTTGCTAAAATTAATATAATAAAAAAGAATAATTAATAATTAAATTTATAATATTAAATAAAATTATGTATGATTAATTATAAAAGAAAGTAAATTATTTATTTTTCACATTATGTTTTTTTTATTCAAGCTCATTTTTAAGTGTACTTCATTTCAAGGAGTACTAGAAAGAATAATTTTTTTAAACTGTCGCTTTGATTAAAATACAAATTTTCCTTCAATTAAAACTATGTGTTGTTTGCTCGTTCTCGGCCGACGCCGCATTCTCCACCACCACCTACACCTTGTTGAATGGATTGGTTTTTTAATATTAAATTTTTAAAATTAAACTAAATTTTATTCTTCATTTAAAATTAATTAGCTACAGAGGTTCTTTTAATTGGTTTGATGATAATTAAAAAATATTCTCCTCCGGGTCCTCCACGGTAGTTATCAATGTGTGTGAATTTTAATTGGCTAATATGTTAAGTGTGGTGGTGAAATAGTTTGATTAAGTAGCGCAGCCAACTAATTGGTTATCGATTCCATTCTCGTTGTCCCTACACTAGTTAAAGAACTTTTAATTAAGCACACCTGTTGTTGCTTCCTCCCTTGCCCTATCTTCACAATACAAATCAGCATCCCTATTCAAACCCCTGTAAGCAAGCATTAGGGATAACAGCATACATGCATGGTGAGCTCCCTCTCAGGTCCTGTAGTGCAGATGGCGTGCGAAAGTTGCACGTTCATCCAGGCTTTTACTCTAGCAGCACTGCGACCTCCTCTACTCTCCTTCGTGGCCTTGTCTGAAAAGCCTGTCCTGTCCTGTCCTGTGTTTAGTCTGCTGTGCAGTGAGCGTGTGCGTCAGCTACTGCTTCACTATTTCTTTTTCTCATTGGCCTGAAGCAACCTGGATGGTAGTGTCATCTGCCCTGTTCTCGTACACTTTGCAGTGCAGTGACGTGCATTGGGCTATTGCTTTGCTGACTGGCTTTAATGGGCTTAAAATGATTGTGAAGGAGTTTAATGGTTCTTGTCGTAAAGATTTATTTCTGGGAAACTTGAGTGCTATACAATAGCAATTGCAAAATTGCTATCGTTGAGCGTTTTGCTAGTTCAAACTAGTATTCATTTTGTGTGAAATTAACCGTGAATATATGAATGCTACATAGAAGTAGAACTTAATTATCATTAGACATTGCTTAAGTTGCTTGCATTTAAAGAATAACGGGGAAAATACACGAATTGCGCATCATATTCTTTGAAATTGTATTTTGTTTTTAATCGAAAAATATGTATATATGTATAGAAATGTTGAATAAGAACTTTTAAACTCAACACTTAATACATAAAATTAATTTTAAAACTATAACTGGATTTTATAATATTGTTAGACATTTAGTATGATTACAGTAGCACTGTCAAAATTAATACAAAACATTTTAGATTTAATAAAAATAAGTACGCAGTGTGATTAACAATGCATTCAAGGATATACATAATGACTTAATTCTAGCTCGCAAATTACTGGTGGACATCGTTTAGATTAGTTTCTATCCACTGCATTGTAAAGTATATTATTCGAGTAATGTATGTCAATTAAGCCATTCAGTTATTGTGGATAACCAAATGGCGTCTTAATCCACATTCCTGTCGAAATGCAATTAAACATATTTGGCACTTAAAAGGCTTTTCGCCCGTATGAACTCTCATATGTTCCGACAAATTACCTTTCAAAGAGAATCGCTTGCCACACAAATTACACAAATGGTCTTTGATTTGATGATGTACAACTTTGATGTGTGATTTTAAGAAACTTCGCTCTCTAAAATCTCTTCCACATAATTCGCACAAAAAAGGTTTCAAGCCAGTGTGAGTTGTCATGTGGCCCTTTAAACTCTTTTTGCTAACAAACCCCTTGTGACATACTTCACAGTTGTGACACTTGGTGGAACGGTGCGTATGTTCATGTTGACCTAGATTACCTTTTTCTGCAAATGCTTTATCACAAATTTGGCAGCGGTAAAGTTTCTCTCCAGTATGTCTTAGAATGTGAAATTTGAGAGAAGTTCGTGATCCCAGACACTTAGCACACAAGCTGCACCTGAATGCCGTGTTGGCTTGATGTGTATTCAAGTGGCTTTTCAAATGAATTTTCTGGGTGAAACTTCTTTCACAATAGTTACACGTAAATGGTTTATTTTCAAGATGCACTAACTCATGTTTCTTCAGGTCAGATTTCCAGGGGAATGATATAGAGCAGTGTTTGCACGAGAAAGGTTTCTCCCCAGTATGAGATGTAATGTGACGTTTTAATTCCTGGGCACTCACAAACGAATCTTCGCACAAGTCACAAATGTGCGTTTTCTCGTTAATGTGTCTTCGATAGTGAATGTGAAGATCTCTTTCACTACTTAAGGCTTTGTCACAAAATACGCATTGGTGCTTTCCAAGATGCCAGTTCTTATGGTTCCGTAAATTACTTTGTGAACTGAACACTTTTTCACAAACATAACATTTTAATATTTTGGACGCCATTTGAGATTTTTATAAGTGTATTTGAAACTAGATACGCAGTACGAAAAAGTAGCTGGAATCGTACTTGAATTTGTAAATTTTAACTAATAGGAAGTTATCATCTTCTTTAAGGGAATTTATCAAAGTATTTTGTCAAACTTGTCAATTTAAAATTATCACAGTCACTGTTTTAAGAAATAAACATGCAACAATTAGGCACTTCCGGTTTTCTGGAAATCCACTTTATTGGAAATCACATCAGCAGAACAAACTTAGATTCAAATTATCAAAAATAAATGCTACTTAAACCAAAGGATTTTCTCTCGAAAACTAAAATACCTCCTATTCAATATATACTCGTATGGACACTTTAATCTCCCTTGTGTTTATGTATGGTTTTGTGTACAAAGAGATCAATTAGGGTCCGTCACGTCAGCCAACGTTGGGAATTTTGGTGTACGGTCATGCTTAAAGGTGTATGTGTTCGAGGTTACGGGTACTCAAAGAAACCTCAAATTTTACCACTAATACGTACCAACATGTGCCCACGAATTTCAGCAATCCCCACTGTTGCTTGTTTAACTGGTAATGCAAATGCTATCACGTACGCTTTATGTCAACTATTGGGTGTACGCGCATGCAGAAAAATATATTAACACACATTTACCAACAAATATGGGCAAATAGCATCAGTGTGATTCACATGCATTAAAGGATAATACTGTAAGCTTTTAACGCATTCCTAGTATTGCCAACTCACACTTATTAAGAAAATATACCTTATATGAATATACAACACAAATGTTAGATTTTAATTAACAGATCTAAATTATGTAATATTCATTCACGAGAAGCAATTTATAGTTTATTTATGTATAAAATGCATTTGTATTTATGATTTCAACACTGAAATTGGTGTATTCGAAGGGGACAATTATAATGTGATCTTAAACTTTTTCCGAACTAAACACTTTATGACAAGCATCAAATTTAAACTTCTGAGACGCCGTTTAAGTTTTTATATGAGCCAAACTGAAACTCAATAAGTAGTAAATAGAAAGAACTGGGCTTCATGAGACACTTCAAACAATTCATAAATGTTCGAGTGTTGCTTTCAATCACTATCGCTCCTTTACAAAAGAAACAAGTAAAGCGAAGTCGAATCTTAAAATCCCGTTTCTTGAAAATTACAACTGAACAGTAAAACAGAACTATTTTTCTGAGCAGCAAATAGGAAATCAAATGTTAGTCTTCCAGTCGAGAGAAATAAATACCATTTAAGTCACGGACTTTTATCGCTAAACATGTCTTGCCTTGTCTTATGTGAAACTTTGACTGCAATGGGTTCATTTGATTACTGTATACTTTCACAATTATAAATATATGCATGAGTATTTTTTAATCTTGACTCTAGGATTGGATTTAGTAAAATGCGGATTAAGGGGATGTGAAAACCTAAACACTTTACATGTAAATGCAGTAAATTTAAATATGGTATTGTAAATCCATAACCACCATTGTCTCTTGGAAACGTCATGTCTCTCGGAATTTACAAGTTGTGTACATACATTTGATGTTGGGTACCCAAAACCTTAAGTTTAGACACACCTACACACAACTGGATGCCGATGATTTCGAATTGCTACAGTTCTTTGAGATTAAATTTATAATGTATACACTATCGCGTACACCAATGTTTCTCGCTTATTTGCACAAACAAGAAAAAAAGCACAAATGTATACATTTATTAACAAATGTGCACTTAATTTAAAATGACAATTTATGCACTACAGAATTTACACCCATTCATGAAACCAGTTTCATATGTCCTCAAATGGTCATTTGTGTATGCTAGTACTAATCGGCTTCGATATATTGCCAACATTGTCAAATTCTGGCATTTAAAAAGCATATTTTGTGTAACTATTATATGATTTTTTCGTGTAAAAATAATGTTGTTTTAATGTTCAAAACTTTTGACTGAAAGAGAATTGGCCGAAAGTGACTTCTTTTCATAAAATTCTAATTTCAGAAACAAATTGTGTGAGATCCAACAAAGCATTATTATTTTCAATAAAATAAATCTGCAAAGATTAAAGTTATTATTAATTTATACACATGCACATTTAATGTCTTGTCAAAATACACGATCTACTGTCGTCGTCAGTCAATTAGAAATATGTTTGTTTTATTTTCAGATTGCTTCTATTCGAGAAGATAATTTGAATGCATACATTAAAACTCATTTGCCCATTTTGAAAAAAACTATATTAACTTTAAAAGATAACTTTAGATAATAACTTCGTATTTCAATGAGCATGACACCTTACATCACATAATAGGTAAGAAAGCATGCGATGTAATTGATGATTCAATGAGACATGCCAATAATATAATACTTTAACAAACATTTTTATCTGTATCAATTAGTTTAGTTTCATTGTTAGCCCTGGAGCTCAAAAATAAAATAACATTAAAAAAACGTTAGCTTGGAAAAATACAAACTTCAATGGCAGAGTAGTTTTAAACGATTTTGTTTGCAAAACCATGCAATTGATATGTGCTAATTTTTATACAAGGGATATAAACTTGAAGATATTGATACAACGATTTGTGTTAATTATAATGTACCAATATTAAATATGGATGACCAAATGACGTGTTAATCCGCTACTTTGCGCAAAACACGTTGAACATTTGTGGCACTTGAAGGGCTTTTCTCCCGTATGCACTCTCATGTGTTGCACCAGAAAATTTTTCTCGAGAACTGTTTGTCACACAAATTACAAGTGTGATCCTTTATTTGGCTGTGAATTTCTTGAATATGCTTTTTCAAGTTACCTCGCTCCGTAGATTGTTTCCCACATAATTCACACACAAACTTTATGATACCGCTGTGGATTGTCATGTGATGGTTTAAATTGGATTTGCTAGCAAAATCCTTGTAGCATAACGCACAGTTGTGACGCTTCTTGGAGCTATGCCCAATTTTATTTTTTCGTTAATTAGCGCTTCCTCCAAATGCTTTGCCACAAAATTTGACAGTGGTAAGGCTTCTCCCCAGTATGTCCTTGAATGTGGTGTTTGAGAGCTTGGACTGAACCCAGACTTTTAGAACACAAGCTGCACTTGAATGGCGTGTCCCCTTGATGTGTATACAAGAGGCGCTTTAAACTAACTTTGTGGTTGAAACTTTTTTCGCAATGGGTACATTTAAACGAAATGATTTCAGCATTCAAGAATTCATGTCGCGTCAGATCAAATTTGCGAGTAAATGATTTTTGACATTGTTTGCACGAAAATGGCTTCTCCCCAGTATGAGATTTAATGTGACGTCTCAACTCAGATGCCCTCGCAAAAGAATCTTTACATAGCTCACAAAAGAGCCCTTTCTCGTTGATATGTCCCTGATAATGAATGTCAAGATTGTTTGCACTATTGGAAGACTTGTTACAAAATACGCACTAGTATCTTCCAAGATGATAATTAGAGTGTACTCGTAAGGTTTGTTTCGAACCCAGGATGCTTTCGCAAACGATACACTTAAAAATCTCTGACTCCATTTGATTTTGTTATCAGTCTAACTGAATCTCGATAAATAGCTAGTAAAAAGAGCTTGGCTTCATGAGTCCTGTCCTAAATAATATTTTTCATGTAGGAAACAATCGTGTTACTTCAGGACAATTGGCTCTGTATTTAGCTTAAAACAATTCTTAAATGGCAAAGTGAAGAGTGTTGTAAATCACAACACTCCTTTGGTAAAGAAGCAGTTAAAATGCTGTAAGTCGAGCCGTGCGTAAATTTAGTTTACTGAAAATTATATCTGAGCAGCAAAGCAGAACTGTTTAACTGAGGAGCTAATGAGAAATGCAAAACTAATGTTCGAGACAGGAGACGTCACTGCATTCGATCGGTAAAAAAAGGTTCCCTTCAGTACCGTTCGTAGGCAAATGAGTACTTTTAATTCTTGTGTACTTTAGCTTAAGTTTAAACCATGCATGAATGCCTTGTCACTGCAGCATTTGTTTAGTATACTGCCGATCAAACCGATAGGGAGCTTATGAAGCAGGTAAATAACAACCAATACTAATTTTAAAATTAATGTTTTAACTACTTACAGCTTGTGTACATGACTTTGATGCTAAGGTACCCAAAAAACTGAAATATACATGCATTTTACAGACCAACGGATGTCTATGGAATACAACTGCTACAGTTGTTTGTGTTGAATAGAAAATGCATACGCTACCACGTACGCCATAAATAAATATTTATGCATACACACCACCGTAAGCCCTTATATGTCTACATTTATCAACAAATATGAGCTCATAGCAAAATGGTGATACATGTTCTACTGAATTTACACCCATTTATGAAACCAATTTCAAATATATTCAAATAAATATTTATATATGCACTAACTACTATTTTTTAACGTATTGCTAGCAATTTCAACTTCAAATGATAACCGCCTTTAATCTAATGGATGTAATGCAAGTTTCGTATTTAAATTAACACGAGACTTCATAGAAGTTGGATTACGTCTAAAAATTCGTTGGGGGAACTTATGGAATTTAAGCAACATATTTTGTATAACTTTTATATAGTTATATTGTTTCTATGTAAAAATGATATTATTTGTTGTCAACAACTTTTGACTGAAAGAGATTTAGTTTGGTTTTTCTAAAACTGTTGATAAAACGAACACTGTTTCTGCAGACGGTACAATGTTGACTGAGAGGAAGCTGCAAGACGAATAAAGGATTTTAAAAGAAATATTTCATTGCTGTGGAAAAAGCAGTGGATATGAATGAATAATTTGCATACACATTTTTGACGAAATGACCTATCTAAGTTTGTGAAAAGTACTTTGATGAATCGGCTTTGACGAAAAAACCTTTTGACGAAGAAACTTTTGACGAAAGAACAGCAGACCGTACACTCAAGCTCTTGCTCAAAATACACAATCTACCGTCGTCCTTAGCAAATTAGCAATATTTTTATATTATTTTCAGATCGCTTTTATTCATGTAGTTAAATTCAATGCATAGATTAAACACATTTGCCCATTTTGACAAAAAATTGTAGGCTGAAATGTTTGGCCGAGAATTTTACATTTAAATTATTTAACAAAGTTAATTTTAAAGGAAACTTCGAATTTTAATTAGCATGACTTCTAACATCACATTATGTGTAGGTGAGTATGCAATATGTTTAATGATGCATGCAAACAATATGGTACTTTAACTAATATTTTTTATAAATCAATTTGGTTTATTCGTTAGTCATGTAGCTCAAAAATACAATAAAATTAACAAAACATTAGCTTGGAAGTACAAAAACAATAATGGTGGAGTAGTCTGAAACGATTATATTTTTAAAGACATGCAATTGTATCGTGTCAATTTTTAAACAAAGCGTACAATCTTTATGAAATAGATACAATGTTTTATAATAATACAAATGTAATTATAGATTGGTATTGTAAAAATATGATTGTTTATGCAAAATATTTATATAAAATATTTTATGTTTCAACAAAAAATGT
This sequence comes from Entomobrya nivalis, assembly GCA_034695485.1. Lineage (NCBI taxonomy): Eukaryota > Metazoa > Arthropoda > Collembola > Entomobryomorpha > Entomobryidae > Entomobrya > Entomobrya nivalis. The sequence continues at coordinate 23,119 of JAQFZH010001114.1, forward strand.
GAATGGGTTATGAATACTTGAGATTAAAAATCTTAAAACCCGAATTTACATTAATCTGATGCAATTTGAGTAAAACAAGCATGGATATTTTGTTACAGCAGTACTGGTTTAATCAAATCCACAGTTATAATGGTATGCATATAGTGTAGACATTTATGGCATGCCAATTTGATTATGTAAGCAATTATTGCCATGTTTTCAAAATTTTGATCTCCAAAAATTAAAATATTTGAAGTAAACGTTCGATTTTAAGTTCCAGAATATACACGGATAAACAAAACCCTGGATTAAACGTTCCATTAATGTTTGCAACAATCATATGATCCAACAACCTTTTATGATTAATATTAAAAAATAATTGAAGTATTTAAATACTTAAAACGTAAAGATTTTCCAATTTCGGAATATTGCTTATCAGCGCGATGTTTACGGATGAAAATGTTTTCATTTTGTGGTTTTGATAAATGTTAACGCAAATCAAATTTTGTGTATGAAATCACTCAGTGTATTTTAGCATTTAATGTATTACAAACGTGACAGCAACTTTTTGCAATTTTGAATTTGAGAAGCATAACTTTAACTAATTTTACATACCCAACCAAAATTACTATAAAAAATTCGAATACAAAAATTTCGTCATGACAAAATCCTCACAAATTATTGTACGCGCAAATAAAGTTAATTTAAGATACCCATTTATCGTTTATTTGATAACATAAGTAATGTTAATCGTTTAAATTAGATTTTGATGGTGGCGAACTGTATGTTGACGTAGCCCGGCCTGATATCTAAAAGCAATTGAACACATATGGCACTTGAAGGGCTTTTCTCCAGTATGAACTCTCATGTGTATCGCCATGTCATATTTGCAAGCGAATTTTTTGCCACATAAATT
>JAQFZH010001115.1:0-24011 GCA_034695485.1 Entomobrya nivalis
CACATGGAATCAGTCGAGATAAAAGTAAACGCAGCTTTATCAAGAATGTACACATTAAAAAGAATGTTCAGTGAAAATGTTCTGAAAACATTCATGTCTGCTTTTGTCAGCAGCATAACCGACTATGGAATAGTCACATGGTCAGTTCAATCAAATCTGGAAATCAATAAAATTCAGAGCAAAATAACACGATTTTTACGTTCGTATTATTATCCACGGACCGTGAAGAAATATAGAAAGATGAAAAAAGGAAATAGCAGCGATTTCTACAAATTGCATGAGTGTAATGATTTATTGAATAGGGTGGACCTAATGAGTATTTTAGAGAGAAGAAAGCTAATGTTAATAAAATTTGCATACAAAAACATTATGATGAATGGATTATTTAAAGAATGGTTTGTAACATGTAAAAAAGAAAATTGTTATGGTTTCCCTAGGTTAACAGTTCCTAAATATAACGCTGAAAAATGTAAAGATTCAGTTGTGAGATGTGCAACAATTGAATGGAATGCATTATGTGGGAAAATAGTTTGGAATGATGAAATCGGATATAATGGATTTATCGATCAAGTTAAATGTTTAATTAAAAAAGAGCGTATTACATAATTTAAGATGACTATGTTGTATAAATTTTGATATTATTGTTATTTATATGGGATTTTTGTATGGAGATCAGTCGGCTATGCTGAGCTGTAATACGTTCAAATCCTCGTTGTACTCGTTAAACAGCAAATAAAGACAAATCAAATCAAATATCTCTGGCAAAGCGATTTGAAAAACTGGTTTGCTGAAATCTTCAACCGGCGACTTGGTTCAATAGTTGAATCGGGTATCTATGGTTATCAAAATCATCATCTGGAAATATTTATGCAACGACTAGTTTTGGTAGAATTTCTATCGGCAAGTGGGTTTAACCATAGCTGGAGCTGGGTTTCCTTTGTGAACCAGCTTGTTTCTAAGCATACCCCAATAGCGTTGTATTCTTCAAAAAGTTATCGATTGTCAGTATCCTTAGCTCATCTGTATGAAATGGAAAACATGGCTGTTGGAAAGTTGTACGATTTTAGATATGTTTTATTGTTTTACGCCTTTTGTGTTTTGGTTCTTGTTTTTCTGTTTCTAGTAGAGATTTCCTGGTATCAAATTTACAGTTGCAGGCGGCTTTTCATGACTTAACATCCAAATTCTTGTGAAAAACCATTATGTCAATTTAAATGGAATTTGTCGGAAAATTAGTTTTAACCATAAAACCATGCATTCAAAATACAATTACAACTTGTGAAATGTTACATTGGTTTTGAGAGGATATCATGCTGACGTTTAAGCAGATGTTTGTTTCTTAAATCACGAACTAAAGTTGAATTAAGGTCTACAGTTAAAGCCGTGTTAGCCAGTAGTCACACTTCTATCTAAACTTTTTATTCTGCTTTAATTAAATAACCGCATTAAGTATTAAATTTAAAGCTTTAATAAATAAATTTATGAATATCAATAAAGTACTAAATAAGAGCCTTGGATGTGTCTGTTTTGGAGCAAAAAACCTTCATTATGGGATCCTCGTTGACAAATTCAATATACCACGGAAATATTCTACGGAAATTACTTCAGTAGTTCAATATATTTTTCGCTTGAAGTACCGTCACAACACTTATAAATACCAAGGATTGTCTTTCAACTGTGTCGATTATGGCTTGATGGTTTGATGATTGTCTGTGATATATCATACCATATTAGTGTCAACCCACTGATATCAAACTCTTTCGTAAATTGGTTTCATTTAGTCTATAACAACTGAATATAATCCACATGCAGTCAATGTGGTCCTATTTTCGACCATGCAAAAATATGTAAATATTTACAAAAATCAAGGAAACAATCTAAAGAGTGCAATTAAGCTCCTGGGAAAACTTAACCTTAAAAAGTACTCATTATTTATATCACATTTAGTACACGTTCATCTGATTGACCTATTTTTTCCAGAAAACTATACATTCTCTTATGACGAGGACTACGAGTACAATTTTTTTATTGGAAAACGATTTCAGTAAAAGGTTGCTCCAAACCCATCAATTATCCCGCTAAGTTACGCCCATTTATAGAAAGAAATACACAAGAACACTTGGCGTTCTTTCATGAAACTGGTTTAGTGTTCCAAAAAAGGAAATACCGATTTGTTAGTTGTCACAAGGAAGCTTTACACTGGATTACTCAACTTAATCAGTTGATATATGCATTTGACACTCTAACATGGCTTACAATTATTTTGATGTTATTAGTAGTTGCTCGAATAAGAAGTTGCTCAATGTTTGCTAGTGAGAGGAAATGCAAAACCGAATTCTGGGATTCGTGTTTCTCTTTCATCGCATCATTAATGGACCAATCATGCAATATATTTCAACAATCCGAACAAGGCCGAATTTTACTTTTTTGGTTGCCTATAATATTTTTGATTTTGAGCAATGAGTACAAGGGCGAAAATATAACCAACCTAACAGTTGAGCCTAGCTTGCTTCCATTTGATTCTTTTAATGGTTTGGTCGAAAATGGTTTTGATATACGGTCACGAAGAGAGGAAATGTCTGACGAAGCATGGCAGTGGCTGGAAGAGAATGCAAATGGGATAACCAAATATTTTCCAGAAAATGGACACGAAGCATTTCCTATGGTATCCGAACTATGGATCGAAATGTCGCTAAGATTTCCCAACCGCGAAACAAATCGACTTAATACCATGAAAAATAAAATTTCTCGCAGACTTTGGTTTTATTTTACACATTCTAAAATGTTAGACGAATGGAAAAACAGGAAGGGCGTTCGTGGTACTCTTGAAACTGTCGACCAGGTTATAAGTATGCACATGGATAAGTGCGTTAAAACAGCTATGATATTAGAGGAAGCCATGGCGTGGCAATTGTTTGCAGCATTACAAAGATTGAAAAAACCTGGTTTTTATGGTCAAGACGTTATAATTGAAAACCTACAGGGTTTTACGTACGTAGGATACATTACTCCAGAAGTTTTGTAACGACTTAGATTTGCTTTTCAAAGTGGAATAGTTGATTGGTGGCAAAAGTATTTGAAATGGTTTTTGGTACTGAAAGTGGAAAATGACGATGGATCTATTGTTAATGTGTATAACAGAACGACACACGTGAAAAGTGAGAAAACTAATTCAGGAGTATATGTGTTGGCCATGATACCAGCGTTTGGGTTAATCACCGCCTTGGCTGTTTTTATAGTGCACGATTGTCATGCAGTGGAATTCATTTTTCACTGCGTTTGGACTGCGGTCAAAACTTTTAAAATTCCATTGAAGCTTAGACACAATAACGAATTAAGTGCAAATGAAGATGAAGAAATTGTATGTTGCCTATGTTGTAAAAAAGTTGCACAAACTAACGGTGGTATAAATATACATATGGTAGACTTTCATGCTAAATATTTATTTCTGGACGAAATTTTGGTTGCTGATGAAAAAATGAACGAGTTAAATGATTTGACTACTTTGCTTCTGAATTCGGAAATGGGGTCAAATGAGACTGATGACTGCACGAATGTGGGACAAAGCCTATCTTGTCCATATGGTTGTACTAATATCAAATTAGATAATCAATCATATGTAAAGCTACATCTGATCGAATGTCACCATGATATTATGTTGGAAAAACTTCAAAATCTTTTGGATATAAATCGGCGATAATTTTTCTAGGCTAAGCGAATGCGTAAAGAAGTATTTAACAAGTAATTATACGATAAAGTGAATTAGTTAGGTTTACCTCATATTTAAACATTTATACATAAATTTATTTTATTTCAATAATATTTAATTTCCATCCTGATTGATTCCCATGGTTTTGTTAATGACTCTTCTTACGAGGAAACACTTTTACGTGGTTGTGGCCGATTTGCCTCACGTTTTCAGCAAATATTACTCTTATCGAGAAAGTAATATGTGCCAAGTCTCGACTCTCCATGGGCAGTAGTTTGGAAATTATACAACAATTAGTTTTTCTGGCTTACAACGAAGGTGATAGTAGAGAAGGGTCCCCCCTTCTTATGTATTGTTTCCAAAAATAATATTATTATTTTTTGCACAAAAACTTTTCTTCTCGTATAATATTACCACATCCATAATGCGTTCCATTTTTCTCTGAGCCTTTAATCACTTCAATTTCAATGAAAGAAGGTAATAACAATGTAGTTAAATATAATGTCTTACGATTATTCTACAATGGAAGTAAACAGCTTACCCATAACGAAAAGGTAAGGATTACTGGTGTGATGATAATATACGATAAGAGAAATAATAATATTAGTTTTGGAAACAATACATAAGAAGGGGGGACCCTTCTCTACTATCACCTTCGTTGTAAGCCAGAAAAACTAATTGTTGTATAATTTCCAAACTACTGCCCATGGAGAGTCGAGACTTGGCACATATTACTTTCTCGATAAGAGTAATATTTGCTGAAAACGTGAGGCAAATCGGCCACAACCACGTAAAAGTGTTTCCTCGTTAGTGTAAAACCTCAGTTTGTTGAAAAACAGTTAAATTCGCAGGATTAGCAAATTACACCAAATTTCACACCCTGCGAAAAAATGTAATTGAAATTTTATCTATACGAATTGTTTGCGATGTGATTGCAAAATATCTTCAATAAGATGCGAAGGGACAATGCTTCTAATGAGAGCGACTTAAAGTGAATATTTTTGATGAATATGATGAAATGTTTGGAAAAATGAGAACTGTTGAAACTTCACCGAGAGATTTGAAGAAATAAAATGATATGAAGAACGCAAGTAATTTGGTTTTTAAATAGTTAAATAAGTAATTTAATTCCTTTGTCACAATTAGCAAATTTTATGTGTAGAGTTAAAAAAATGTTACTACGGATAAGTAAAACGTAAAATAATGGTCAAACTCCTTAAAAAATGTTTCGGATTCTTCTGATGTCATCCATTTTTTTCAAATCTTCATATTGTTACTAGTTTAGGTAAGTATGTAGGCATGTATGTTCATACATCCGCTAAATTACCAAGTAAATCAAATACGATTTTATATGGATTCTATTTTACCTGCAACATTTATGATATCACATAAAGTCACGACGTTTTACTACTTTGAAACTTAATATGTTATTCTGGTTAACTCAGTAAGTTTTAAGTTTACGTTTTAAGATGATGACCAAAGCTACATTTCAATTATCATGATGCATGACTGATGCTTGCTATATTTACTTATTACCACGGTTAATAAGTTGAAAATATATGCATACAGTGATTTGTTGCGTCTGTCATCTTTGTCACATATTATTTTTAGTTAATGCATTTAGCTACAAGTTTGGAAAGTATACCATCGTCGTTGCTTTAGTTTACTAAAGAAAAATATGCAGTTTAAACAGTGTAATGTTAAAAAACTACTTGTTAAGTTGTACAAAGTTGTTGTATATTTTTAGCGGTTGGCCAGCACAGCCATAATTGTATAGCGACGTTGAAAAACCCATTATACATTATTGTAAGCAGATACCTCGATACTATAGGGCAGCCATAAAGTAAAATATAATCAGTTCTAAGTATAATTAGGTATTCATGTAATATATGCCGCGCGTGGTCCCACTTTTCTACGCGCCGCACCACCAAATTGCTGGAATTTTCCTTAGCTTTCGAAAGCGTCCAATTGTATTTACGTAATAAGCTTTGCTCGTTCAGGTACTTTTGTTCTTAATTTTTGGCTTTCGTAATTTGCGAAGGTATGGGCTACGACATTATCTGAATACAGCTAGACACACACAGAAATATATTGCACAGGTAGTTTACACAATTACTAAATACTTTAATGCATTAGGATATCGGAGAGTTATAATAAGGAGAAATAATGCCATCACGGGCAGTCAGATTCCAATAAAAATATTCATCAGGTATAAAAAATTATGTTAGTTTTAACATTTTTTTGGATACGAAAAGTTGAACATTTCAGTATTAGTGAAACTGTATCATTTGGTGTTAGTAAAATTTGTGTTAGTGTGATGATATTATAGGAAATACCGTAAACATGTCGTTTCTAACCTAATATTTGAATTTTTTTCACATTTGCCCTAACGTCCTGACGCATAATGCAGCACCAATGCATTCCTAAAATAAGTATTGTCAAGGAATTAAGAAAATGGTAATCTACTTTAAAACTCTACACGGAAATATGCAATACAGAAATTGTGCCCATAAGAAAACGTGTGATATTACCAGGAATGATATTACGGATGATTTTTAACATGAAAGTCTGCAATAAAGTTAGTCTTGTTTTATTTATCAAACATAACAGAAGTGTTCTTTGTGTTCATTTGGATAAATTAGTAAATTTTCATTCATGAACATGCAAATTCATGCATTCTTCTGATTGTGAGCTCATTTAGCTCCGAAGGAGTTTTTCTATGATGCCGAAAATCACTAGCAATATAAAAATAATTTTCTTTACTTGTGATACATTTAAATATATATACTCGAAATGTTTTTGCGCAATCCTTACATTATTTGAACAGTGAAGCTATATTTCTGAAAGGTTTATATTCAATCTTGATTAGCCATTGCATTAAAATATTGAGTAAAAAACGATCATTTATTATGAACGATTTTTATTTATTAGTAATCAAGTTACAATAAAAATTTTAAACATAAGTTTCAAATACAATAATCGCCGCCGGGCGGTTAATTGAAAACGACCCCTTATTTTAAACATGCCATGCAAATTGTGTGTAGAACGATGAATTTTAAGACACGTATTAAATCACAAAAAAACTAATTCTTGTAGTTTAACGAAATTTACGCGATATTGAACCACATACCAATGTAAATCAATCAATTGAGTTCAATATAATATACATATACATGAGCATATAATATACTACTCTAAACCTCAAGGCAGGCAGACCGCAGAACTGCTGTTGTGGTATTATTTATATAGAGGTAAGACGTCATATTTGACTAGTCCCCGGTGAATTTAGGTATAATCGAAAGATGTTGGTTAAACATTATCAACGTACAAAAGGTACGCATTACAAAAGACAACAATATGTAGAGATGGTTAACCTAGATGCAGAACATATAACCACCTAGAAATAGTAGGCCAGCACTAGTGTACTGGCCTTTGTAGCTATTGCTTGAATGGCACAAGTAATTAAACAGGCGTTTACTACTTTGGGGTTTCCATCCAGCAGGTAAATATACATTGCCAATACTTAAAGGAAAAATAAATAAAACTTGAAAGGAGAGAAGAAGAAAAGGACCTGCTGCTGCTGTAGCGCCTAAGAAAAGCTTGTTTATTTTTAATAATACGGTAGTTGCAAGTTGGTAAAGATAAATAACAAAAAATGGAAGAAACAAAATAAGAATAATAACTGTTCTTCTATATACTAGTTATACAAATATTAGAAAATTTACTTTTAAAATTAGTAAGCTTAAGTTAGAGGCAAATGTGCTGAGCAATCAATTAGGGATGCTCATCACATCATCCAAGATTCCAAGTGAGTGATTATCAAGATTATTCTTCCTGAAGCCCATGATACAATACACTAATGTATTTGGATTGATATTTTAACAAAAGGATTTATGTGTGAATGTAAGCATAAATGAGCAGATTCCCACTAAAGATTCTCTCCTGCATACTCCGCAGATTTTGTGAAATCGTCGTTTTACAATATTCAGTTTTCAATACCATGCAGTATACGAAAAAAACAAGGAATAATGCTGGTGTTTTTTAATTACAATTTTTGCTGTTGCGATATAAAACGAGACCTAAAGAATCTTCAGATATTTTCGAGAATCCATTATTTCAAATCCCGGTACCAGAAACCAATTTATTTTAGTTTTTGTTAATTTTATTTATTGAAATAATCGATATAACATTTAGCTTGTCGTAAACCAGTACTTGTTGAATGTCCTTGTTTATGAAAACTTCGGGTAGGTTAATGCTTCAATAATTTCCAAATAAATTGATACAACAACTCTATTTCTAAAATGTTGCATTTCCAGGCAGCGTACAAAATATACACCATTATTCAGCAGATATTTCCAATGCCGAACGATGGAGAATATTCCGAATATTTACAAAGTAATTGAAAGTAGTTTACACCAAAAGCTTGTTTCAAATTTTAGTCTTGCTTGCATTTCCCTATTTCTTTATTCCCACTTTCGTTGGGAGCTTAACTTAGTTTATTTACTGGAAGGTCTTCTCATTTAAAGAGTGGGTTTTAACAACACAATCTTTCTCGTCTACAAAATAATTTTCGCAGTAGTTTTATGGGCAAATGCAAACGGAAGGGCCGTCGTCGTAAAGTTTTTTCTCTATCTGGTTATATGACTGGTTGGAAAGGATTCGTGCCTGGTAGCTCTGGAATGTCGAATTTGGATTGATTTTTGTTATGTCAATTTAGATGATGAGTTGTTTAAAATTTCACAAACCCTACCAAAAAATCTCAAGTCGTCGTTTCTAGTCGATTTTGTAATTAAACTGCCATGTTACGGAAGAACGACAATTATGGACATTTTAACTTACTTGTTATCAATATCGTGTTTCATTGTCCCATTTGGAGTTACCTTATTACCTTTTGCGATTTCTTATGAACCCATACAACTTCTTTTGGGAAACAACTATTTACCATCAAAGTTATTGTCCTCCGCTTTCTACTTCATTATAATGAATTATCTTGCAGCAACTATACTGTCAAAATTGCTATTTATTTTCAAATTTTTGGAAGGTATCCTTAGATTTTCGCCAATCGTTCACTTTAGTGAATCTTCGTTTAATAAAGATTTGGGGCTCAATCGTTGTTACGAATGTTTTCGAAAATTACAAGTGTTATTGATAATGGGGAACAATATTCAAGCTGTATTTCTACCTGTGTTAGTTTTCGTTGGAGTATTTTTGGGCTCATCTGGAGCGTACATGACTTTAAAAATGTATTCAATGCTAAATTTAATCATGTACATGTTAGCTCCAGCGATTACAATGCTTTGTTTTGGACTTGCTCTGATGTTAAACTTTCTGGCTAATTTTCCATACAAGAATTCAAGAATTTACAAACTTTATTGGAAGCAATTCGTAAATAGGAAAATTGACAAGATGAGGTTGTGTGCTTGTAAACCTGTAAGTTTTAAAATTGGTCCGTATGGAATGGCAACTTCAAAATTAGGACTTCTTATATGTGACGATATTATACGTAATACTGTGACAATGTTGCTTCTAAGTTGAACTCGATATTGTAATATTTTGGGTTTTTGGTTAACTAATTAATCGGGGATTAATATGTATTTGTTGTTATTGATTAATTTAGAACAGGAAACCAATACAACTCTAATTATAATTTGGTTGATTTTAAGCGTTTTATGCAACAGGTCATTTTTTACAAACAGTAACAACATTTACCAAAAATAGATTTCCCTCAGTTTACTTAGTTACAATAAATCCCCAGAATACAAGCCAATAAAATCATTTTTTCAGAGAAAATCGAGTCGTAACATCATTAAAATGGTGAAGAAGCTTATGGAATAGGCTTGCGGCGCCACAAAAAGATACTAGCCAGATTCCCTCATATAATAATTTTGTATTCAAATAAACTACCAAAAGTACTTGTTTTATTATTGCATATCTAGATTTTTTGGAAACCAATTTTTTTACAATGCTACGTAACCTAATTTAAAATATGCCCTTTTGCCATACCCTTTGATATTCTTACCATTTAAACGAAATAAAGCTTAGCTTGAATCCTTAGGTAATCATTTATCTTATATCTTTCTGAAATATAGAAAAAATCAAATTATTTATTCAATTAAAAAGATGCGCTTTTATTAAATGATATAGAAATTGTATTTTTCAGCACATAATTTGTTTAGTCCTTGAGTCCGCATCAACTTCTACCGACGTTGTGTACTTTAAGATCAACTTTCAACTACCACCAAATAATACATATTCTTGACTCTTTGCCGCATAATTCCATGTTTCTGAACAGTCTCTCGAAACTAATTGACGTAAGGTTAAATGTGTGTTCCAACTCTCACAATATCAACCAATTATAAAAATATTGCAACAATTTCTGAAATGTTTCCATTTCAAGCAGCGTATAAAGTCCATACCTTATTTTAAAACATATTCCCAATGCCATATGCAGTCGATTATTTCAACTACAAATTCGTAATAAGTACCAAACACCAGCATAATATCCACAAGACCATTCGAATTTACGTATTGCTCATATTTTGTATCGTCTTTATCCCCACTGAAATTTGGCGACTAACTTGGTTATTTTTTCACTGGAAATCTCTAACAGGAAGCCCCATCGCTGAGATAATAATTTACGTGTTTAATTTGGCTCTATCGATCATATTTCTAGCGGCCTATTACGCTCAGCATAAACATGCACAAGATCTTGTATACTTATCAAACCAGTTATTTAAAGTTGTAAAAATATTACCAGAAAATGTTTCACCATCCTTTTTAGTCAGTTATAAAATCCCTTTTCCGTCTCTAAAAGAAACAGTAACAATATGCTTACAGCATTTGAAGTTAAATTATCGTTAAAATAACGGAAAATCACAAAATATTTAAGTATATCAAATAATAATTCAACGATATATTCTCAGATATTATAAAAGAAACATACAACTACAACGAAGAATTTTTTGGTAAAAATACATTTTTCACCAAAATATGTTAATAGATAATTTTATCAGACTGAAATATAATATAATACACTTATACAACCATTACATTTGAGTCAATAGAACTAAACATTTTTAAACACACCTAGAAATGGCCTAAACAGAAGTTGATAAATCGTTCGGAGACTTCGACTTTGAGACTTGTTAAAAGTCACGAATGCAATCAAAGGTATTTTAAATTCAATTTAAAGAAACGTGTTCAAATATTTGCAAAAATTCCAAGTGGTTGAATCCCATAATATAGAAAACTCATTAAGTAAAAACAATAATACATCCAGAGGTTTAAAGTTTAGGACCACAATGCACAAAAACACCAAGAAGTCGTGCAGATATTAAACATATGATCATTAAAAAACTGACCACACATAGACTCTACTATTTTAATCAAGACACCAGTTTAATTAAAATTTTAAAAGACAAATTGTCTACTTGGTGTTGATGTTGTCAGTGCGCTCTATTCAGCCTTCTTTTGTTAATACGCATTTCCGATGGTTTTCCCTAATAACTACACCACTATACTGAACTCGGCTTTTATAGACGATTAACCTAAGTTTATATAATTAAGCTAAGGTTGCTATCATACCAACGCTAAAATCACTTAGGACATACATTTCTTTCTTGTATATGCAAAGAGCACAAACATATTTACATTATATATTTGCGCTGATATAAAACTAGGCAAAAAGATATTTCTGCTTTTGTAAAAGTATTTTTGATGACAATTCATGTCATTACAAATTGCAAATTCACCGTCTTCAAAAAAACGATCTTGTGTTTTTAATATTTTTTTTTGGAAAATGTGTAAGAGCGGAAACATATTTACATTATATGCTTGAGCTAATACATACTGTCATGCTTCACTTAAGGTTATAGTTTAAAACTTCTAAATGTGTTTCAATTAATCGTTTTAAACCTTAACAAGTCAGCAATAATCTAAAAAGTGAAATGCTCACTTCGAAAAAACTAAAGAAGCAGATTCGCTTCCATTTAAAAGTCCCATAGCAGATCTACTTTGTTGAGTTAAAAATATCAAACTTATATTTTGTTAACGTTAGCAGGTTTGATATAAGAACATGGCAAAATTATATGATTCAAATAGAAACGTTGTTTTGTAAAAACGTTAACTGCTCTAGTTTTACTACAACAAAGTTTTAATACGAAACCATAATTTTTAAGGTAAATGGTCAAGATAAAGTATTATATAGTCTCCAATTGTATGTAAATTTAATATGGTTCTATATTCAAAATGTTGTATAGCATTGCATATAAAGTTATTCATAGGATACCATTTCTAAACCATAATTTTGAGAATAAATGGAAAACTGCCAAAAAAATTGATACGAAATTCAAAATTGTACACACTCACTCAAACGTGCTTTGACCGCGGATATAAATCACATCACATGGATTTTGAACTTCATGATTATCTTACCAACTCGAAACCCAATGTTTGATTTCAAGTTGTTATGGTTGCATGCTGTTACGATTTAAATATCACAGACGTATTCGAGAGAAAAACACTGAAAAACACTTCAGCTTACTTAGGTTTTTGGATGAATTTGGTAGGTAAAGAGATGGTCAGTTAATTCATGGGTAATAATTAGTTTAATGGGAATATACAATATTCAATGAGTGGACCAGTCGCCAACTTACATTCGTTGACTCTGGATAGAACTGAATTTTTTTTAAACATAAGTTCAGAAAATCACTTGGTAGAGTTTACTAGACAGACATTTATTTAAATATTTAGTTTGATTTTCTCGACTTTGTATGTTACGGTTAACATGAAATATGATGTAATTTTTAGAAACTTAAAGTATATTTCTAGTAAATTATTTCATGAAATTAAGATAAGATCTCCATGTTATTCTCAAACATGGTGTTATAAGGGTTAAGCAGTTGTTTAAAAAATATATAACGTATAATTTTTAGTGTAACCATCCTTATGTAATCTAACGTATTTCTCAAAGGGTCATGTTCACATAATTTCCAAATATTTCCATATAAATGCTCGAACATGTTAACACAAGGTTTGGGTAAAATGTGAAGATAGTATCTTAATATCATGTTAAAGTATACTACACAATTATTTGAAGTAATTTAAAATGACATAATATATTATGTTAATCTTATCATGTGAAAAACATGACATCCATCCAAAATACATAAATAGTTGACGATTGAACTCTTACGAAGTTCTTTGCTCCAGTTCTTATTAACGATGGTAAAAGTATCCCGAAATGGTAGTTACATGACTTGTCATTTTTGTAACGTCATGTTAGCTTTCTTATGTACAAGAACAATGAGTTCAATTATGTTAACTTACTAACTCATAATTATTTTTTTAGCTTGTAATAAGATTTGATCTAAATCAGATATCCTAAATTGTTCCTAAAATTAATTTAAAATGTTGTATGTATGGCCAGCAGGTGGTCAAATTATAAGATTTGACAATCTAAACATCGTGATTACAGAATAAATTAAATTAATTGTGTTTTTATTGTCAAAGTTGACAATGTAACACTGGATTATGTGGATAGCTACAAAAATTAACCTAGATGGGAAGAACTTTATATCTGATCATCCTTTTCATGTTCGATGTTAAAAATAATTTACAATCGCCAACTTGAGAAAATTTCCATATGATTTATTTATTGGACATGGTAAAGTTTCTGTTATCTCATATAGTTTATCTTATTCGACTTCTTAAAATAATTATAATAAGCTTTAAAAAAGACTAAAAACTTGTGAAAAAATTGTTCCAGTATTAATCAATTAACATAATTATTTTAATATTAACATTTATAAATTCTAAGATACATTTATGTTTAATGGGAATGCGTGGGCTGTAAAATATTTGCTTAACTTATATGAAAGATCATAAGTTTATTATAAAATCAATTTTTTATAAATATTATCAACTAACAAGAAGAAAAATACATTTCTGAACACATTCATGCCTTAAATTATGCAAAAATAAGCCATATTTACTTCTTATATTATAAAATACACTAAAGCCACACAAACAAATGATTTGTTTGTCATTGATCCTTCGTTCCCGTTGGGTAGTAGCAATCTTCATCTCCGTTCCATATCTCTGAACCATTCGCTTGCGGGAGGTAGCACGCACAATAAATTTCACAATTCGAACTCATTTTCCAGCACTCGGTTTCACAGCATCTACATTTCGGCTTTTCTTCGTGGAGCATGCAGCACGGAAACGGAGAATGGGTCCGAGTGCATTTATTTTTACACCGGGCCTCTGTCGTACACTCCTACCAAAAATAATAATGCAATAAATTTTGTCCAATTTAAAGAAAATAATTTACAGATTTTCTATTGTGACAAGTCAAATAATTAATAAACTTACTATATCCTTTCCTGCAATCAGCAGGTAATCACAACAGCAAAGAACTGCGATCAAAATCCACACTTTATGATTTAACTTGTTCATTTTGGAAACTTGTTTGAAATTTTCAGTGATTGTAAGCTTTTTGAGAGAATTTAAAATGATGTTTACTCTCACACAGCCAAACTCTAAATGAACCAAATGTTTAACAAAAATATATCTATGTTTTGTTGTTGCAGAGTTTTACACCAACGCATAATGCGGTTACGAAGATCAAACATGTTTATTACGTCCACAAACGATATTGAAGGAAGCATACTAGCCAAACTTTTTGCGTCAAGCACATAAGCCAACAAATACACATACCTTTATGCATACGTATTTGTAACTGCGTGCATGTAACGCATAAGTATATAAAATTACGGGCATCGGTGTAAAAGAAGCTCTATATCTGGAAGCTATGATAAATTAACTTGCTGCAAGTAGGATTTCTGCTTATTGATTTTAACAAATTAGAACCTTGAAGCATTATGCATAAATGTTAAACTAGAATTTAAAGTATAAAATAGCAACGTTGTTCCAATTTTAGTGATTCATGTTTTCTCATGTTTACTTAAATCACAAAAAAATATATAAAAAATCAAAGGTCATTAATACCGTGCAAATTGCTTTTACAGGTAGAAAAAATATTAATTTAGATTACATCGGCTGATATCTTAACAACCATAAAATGTATGCGGTGTTTTTAATAAAAAGGACTTTACGAATATTTTATGCTGCAAAAACATTTGGATTGGCTTACAGTGCATGTTCACGTTTTACAAAAGTAGAATATTTGGTTTCCTTTTAAATATTTAAAAGAAAGAGGTATTTCGAGTTTTGGTCGTCGTAAATTTTGTTATTTGATTTGGAAATTTATGTTTTGCTCGATATACCACTACTTTTCATATATAATATTGTAGCAAAATACTGTAGTTATTTTTTTACCGTGATTATTGATTTTCAAACCTGGCAGAAACGCATACATTCCAAATATACACATTACGCTACTAAATTGAGCTAAAAAGCAATAGTGTTAAAGTATTTCGTATAATGTCATCACAAATAAGCAAGCCCAGCTTTGAAGTGGCGATTCCATAAGGACCAAGATCAAAATAAATGGGCTTACACGCATAAATTCTCATTTTGTCTTCTTTTCTCACCACACATTCCTTCCAGTAAAGCACCAAAAATTTAGAATTTTTATAAGGAAAATTAGCCAGAAATGTGAGCATGAGAGCAACTCCAAAGCAAATCATTGTAAATGCTGGCGCTAACATGTACATAACTAAATTTAACTTTGAGTACATTTTTAATGTCATGTAAGCTCCACACGATCCAACAAACACTCCAATAAAAATCAAAACAGATAAAAATTGTTTTTGAATATTGTTCGCTATTATGAGAAGTATTTGAACAGCTCGGAAACGCTTATAGCAACTATAAAACTTGTGTTTCTTAAGTAAACCCAATGAAGATCCACGAAAGTTGATTGTAAGCGAATATCTGAGAATGCCCTCCGTAAAGACGAAAATATTGAGCAAAAGTGAAATAGTAGTTGCTGCACCGTAACTCAGTAGGACCAAGTACAAGAAAGAGGAACATAACTTGGCCAATAGATTAGAACTTCTTAGAACGAATTGAATTGGTTCATAAGGAATCGCAAAAGGTAATAAGGTAATTCCTATTGTCCCAAAGAAGACTGAAATTAAAATCAAGTAGACTAAAAGTTCCATTATTGTCGTTTTACCGAAGTTTAAAATTTGAATTTCAACGTTCACCATAAAGGACGATGAAAGGTTTGCAGGTAGAGATTGAACTAGTTGCAACAATTGATTTGATGCGTATAAAAGTTCGTATGTATATCTGTGTTCTATATGGTAGGCCTTAAGAAATATAAATAAAAGGGTAAGATACAATACGTAAACTACCGCTTGGTCAATGTGATGTACGGTGAAGGACTTCCAGTGAAAAAATAGCCAAGTTAAACGACAAATTAGTGTCGGAATGATAAAGAGACAAATTGTGAGTAAAATTGTGAGTCGGATGGCCTTGTAGAGTTTATTTTTGTGTGGTTCACTTCTAACCCATTTCTGGTTGGAATAATCAACTGCACAAGGCACTGGACATATTTTTTGAAACAGATTGTGTACTTTAAAAGCAGCTTGGAATGGTATTACTTGAGGCATTGTGTTTCTTAATTTGATTTTAACCAAACCACGTCTGACGTAAGATGCGAAATTAATTGAGAAATTTAAAGCCAAATATTACGGAAAAGTTAAGCCAAATGTTTGGTATATATTAAGTTAGTTTTTGAACAAAAATGCGATATATTTTCGTTTAGTCTGCTTTACCGCTGTCGATCGTAAAAACTGTGGAAACAAAACTAAAACTGGACTAGTAGTTGTGAGCTTTTCAAAAACAATAAGTTCTTGGAAATCGATATTAAATATGAGGAAGTTGTTTTTCAGGGTGGAATCCTATTATTGGAAATATATCTGTATATTTTTTTCTAAATGTGTAGTGCTATATTTAGCTACTTTTCTTGTTTTTTTTTCAAAAATTGAATTAAATATATACTTTATTGATTATGTTATGAAAATTGGAACTTTACAATTTACTTCAAATGAGTATGTAGATAATATCGAACTAAAATTGGAATTTTATGTATGTATTTTGAATTTGATTTATATTCGACAGTCTTGCCATGTCCAGTACAAAATATATTCTGTTGTTTCATAGGTGACTCCGTTACAATAAAAATTTACTCTAATGAATAATCATTTATTCTAATGACCGAAATTAAATGAAAGTTCAAAATTTTCATTAAAAAATATTTTTAATAATAAGAAATACAAATATAGCTTTAAAAGTGAAAAAAATGCAATGAAATTAACTAATTATTTTGTTAATTAGATGAAACATGTCTACCAATCAGTTGTTACCAGCACAAAATTAACTGTAGCACTTAAGACACTATTAACGTAATCCGTTTTCATGTTTTCACTAATTACTGCAAATGTTACGGTTGGGTAGTGATTTGACAATCCCAAAACCAAAAACTTAAATTGGCTTGCTAACGTTAAAAAAGCAATTACGAGCCAACCTGTAATTATTTTACTGGCTAGTGGCTTCGCAATTAGGATGCAAATTTCCAAACATCGATATTCAAAAAATTATTTGTGATTAGGATGCCGAGCATACCGTTTTCTATGATTTCCAAGAAGATTCATAAAACAACGAGCCATGCCAACACAGAGAATGATACAAGTACTGTAATTCATGAAGTTTGCATGAAAGCAAAAATGATTCAGAATGAAATGAAAAATTACATTAGATATTGAATGTCTTATGTTCGAGACCGAAACTTTTAAGAATAGATTAAACGAATCCCAATGCACAATTGAGAAAATAATTGCCAAAATTTGGGCAATTAGGGGATAGCTCAAAATCATGTAGTAAAATACAAGCGCAGTTAGATCCATATTTTTAAATCGAGGCTTAAAACTTTTTTTGGTGTTCAAAAGTTTCCTCATCTCTTAATAAAAAGTACGCGTAAAATATCATAATCCTATATCCATGTTGTAATTAGGAAACTACATTTTATATACGCATAGTATAATTACTCACCGAATTTGATATTTGATTTAGCCTTTCTAAATTCACCTAAACATAAAGCCATCACATTCGTTCGTTTTATTTGGTTTAGTTTCCTTTTTGATAAAACTTACTTAACTTCATTTGAAAACCCTTCTAATTCTTCTATCCAGTTGGTCACAAAAATCCAATCTTTTCCATATCGAGAAATCATAAATGTTACCATTAAAAGAAACAAATCATTAGACCAAACCATTAAAGATTGAAACCGTTTAAAATTTAAAAAACGCTCTCCTAAACAAACTTTATATTTATCAAGCTTGTCCTCTGATATATACTGATAAGATATGATCTAGATGTTCCAAAATAATTGTCAGGCTCAAAAATTACCAAGAACTATATTGCAAAGTTGAATCCCAACATTCAAATTCAAACATTGTATACTTGTTTATAGTGTATGCAACTCAAGTTCTCGTTCTTAAGTTATCAAAAGAATAGTCGAGTAGTTCACAAATTAAGCTTCATCTCTCCTGAATTACGGTAAAAAAAAGTTGTCAAAATGGTGGATTAAATAAAAGAGTTATTTGCAATTATATGACAATTTCCGGTTTGATTCCGGCAATTTTCTCCTCAGCAATGTAGAATGAGATTTTTTATGTATTCAACCAAAAAAATGAATAATTTTCTTTATATAGTTTACAAAATCACTAGTTTGCTTTTATTTTTATTTCGTCTACATTTAGTGAAAAATTGAAGTCAAAATTAGATCATAATTATTATTTAATACATATTTAACCAAGTTGTTTTGTCTGCAGGACTCTGATATGTTTTATCATATTGATATAATAATTAGCACAAATATACATACGTACATTTAGCGTCTCAGTGAAAACCACTTTTAATAATTGAAATACAAGAAAATATTCTATACATTCGAACAATTAAACGTCTTGTAACCGAAATCAGTTTTGCTTCAACATTTTCATATATCATAGGATTTAGGCTTTATATTTCTTAACAGGTAAGGCTAAGGTTCAGATTTCTTTTTATCAACCCAGTTTTTACAAAAAAAAGTTTTTGTTTTAATTGTTGATAAAATTACAATATTTCCCTCACACAATATCCATAGATTCAGGAAACCATAAGCCCACTTGCCCTTGAACTTGGCCTCCTATTTATTTATGCACGTTAGGAACATTTAGGTTAGATAAATTACATATGCCCTGCCCTGTATGCATAATTCAGAGCAATTAAAGTAATTATGGAAAGCAGTGGGTGTATTTGATTTCTTTTTCTTTTTGCAGACTTACTGCGTACGTACTTACTTACGATATACAATCAGTTGTTCCATAGTTTAAAATAATTACTTAATTTAGACGGTTACCTTCCAAGCATTATACACTGTATTTTCTTGGATAACCTTGTTTATAAGCTCATGAATAATAGCTTCTAAATTGCTTAAATTATTAAACTACTGCCGAAGGCATTACCCGACCAGGAAACAGGAAGTAGTGTTTCCCAATATCAAATAGGCGAAGTAATAAAACAAGGTAATTTTTGACAAAACTTTAGTCCAAGGAAACACAAGCAATACATTTAAAAATTCTCTTTATTACGAAATAAGTCTTTAAATGAAAGTCGTCTTTGAATTTAATACAATAGTTTTGAATAAGACAACTCAGAACTTTCAAAAATGTTGAGCTCCCGATATTTCAAAATGGCTGCAGTTATAACAGCACTAGGTCGAAAAATTGGAGCAACTATTTTGATATTGGACGAGAATAATGTTTTTCATAATACGTCAGATCCAAAATGTATCACACGATGGAAATGGTCATATTCCATGCTCTGCTTGTGGCTATTAACTGGATTCTTTATAATTCCTAAGTTCTGGTACGAACGCAACATTGAACGGTACATACTCTCCCTATTCTACTTTATAGGTGGAAGTGCCGCTATTCTGGTAATGTTTTCAATATTTCGTTGGTATGCAAATGATGGATGTCGAGTGATCAATGGCTTGCTTGGATTTCTTCGATATTTTGAAAGTTAGTATATTTATTATATATAGAGTAATGTTAAATATTTTGAAGAGTAAATGTACTATTTTTATACAGGAACGTATATGTCGGCGTTCAGTAGGGAAAAGGACAAATTAAACTGGTATTTGGACGCATTGGTCTTAATTACTGGATTAACATGGATTAACATTTCGATTGTTATTAATTTGCTCTGCATTTATGATCCAACCAGCCTATTCTTTTTTGGAGCTTTAATACCCCAAAAATATTATTCATTCTTTCCAACTGGTTTACTAATCTGTACACATCATTGTTATTTTTGTGTTGTGGCTGGTGTAAATGCTGCAATAACTATTGCCTTTTGCGAGACATACTACGTCTATGTAACAGTTTTATTCACAAATGAGTTAAAATTGAACAATAAGTCGCATTTGTATAGAGCGCCGGATAGTCTAAGAAATGAGTCAAATAATCTAAGGCACATTTATCGCTGTTTTCAGATATTAAATGCGAATGCGATGTGTGTAACAGGCCAGTTTATAGCTGCCGGACATGCAATTTGTATAGTTATTCCTGTGCTGTGCAACTTCATATTAATTCACTATTGGGACTCTTTGAGTCTATTAGCTAAAATGCCGGTTGTATTAGGTTTACCAGTTAGTATGGGCTACTGGACATTTGTTTTACAGGTAGGAAAATATTTGTTTGTGAGAAGCAATAAAATATTAAGCAGTTGGAATAAAAAATCTTGGCCAGATAAAAAAGAAAATAGGCGAATGAAAAAGTTTACAAAAAGTTGTAGACCAATAGTGATCCATTGGAACAAGAATTTAGTGATGGGTAGAATGACGCAGTTTAATTATATCAAAGGTATGTATACTAAGAGGAACCGGAAAAGTCCTCTTAACTACTAAGAATTAAAGTTTCTAACCAATTTCCAAATTTTTGAATGTTAGCATTTATACATGAATTTAGAATTATTTTATGCATTTTATTTATTAAAATATTACATTAGAAAAATTTCAAATAATTATTAAGAATTTAACATTTCAACCTAATATTTAATAGTCACAAATGCATTGCGCAATAAAATAAATATTTTACGTTCAATAAAAGATTTTCAAATACAGGCATTGGATTAATTATTAAAATCCTAATCTATAATTATATTTTGCCAAGTTGGACATGAATTGTAGCAAAACTAAACCCCATGCTGAACCCTGCATTGGTTTACTACATGTTTATTCCAATGCTAAAACCCACTTAAAATAACTAGATACACAACCCGACGTCATTAAGTATATGCTAAACTCATGGTTAAACATTGCCAAACTTTGCGTTAATTTACTTTACGTTAACCCTAACGTTAATTTACTGCATGCTAAACCTAACGTTAATTTTTTACATGCTGAACACCACGTTAATTAATATATACTGGACCCTTATACTACACCCTACGTTAATTTACTACATGCGGAACACCAAGGTAAGTTTAAATGCAAACCGTTCGCTATGCCCCATGCTAAAACCATATGTTAAACCCCTTACTAAACCCTAACTTAATTCCACGCCTTCACTTTATTCTAATTCTGTACTAAACATCATGATAAGCCCATGTCTATTGGTACATTATGCGGATTTTTAGTTCATAAGTTGTTTAACATTGGGTTATTTCTTCTCAAAATAAAGGGATTAGCTGTTTATAATACCAATCTATCATTATATTTTCTATTTAACAAGATGATACTCAGCAAACCCCATGCTTAACCCAAACTAAACATATTGACCATTGCTAAACCATCATGCTAAACCCGAAGACTATGGACTGAGTGCACAAGCAGTCCCAGTACTTGTGAAGGGGCAAGGTAGTCCAATGGGCCCCATTTAAAATGCATCGAAACTGTTTTCGTAACCATAGCCGTTACGAATTTCCTTCCCGTTACCTACCCCATAAAAAGTGTTGTACGTCTCACCCTAACCCAATGCCAAAACTAACTAACTGACCCCAATTCTAAATCCGAATGAAAACAAATTTAAATGATAAACGCTATGCTTAAATTCATGCCGAACCAAAAATAAAGTAAAATTGTTACATCATATGCTACACCCTATACTAAACCCTTGTGGCAAACTCCCTACTGAATAATATGCTAAGTTTAGTTCGTACGTGGTTAAGCATGGGGTAAATTTCCTTAAAATATGAGATGTGGATATTTGAAGTAATCTATTACTTGTCGTATAACTTAACGACACACATTTATTTAACCTGGAATGTTTAAATTAACGGGTAACTTTCAATTAACCGCACAGCGTCACTAGTTCTAGTGTATGATTAAATTCGTGTAGAGGTTATTTATTATTCGTCACTAATTCATAAAGACAAGATCTCTAAAGTGCATTTATTTCTTATCTACAAATCAGTCGTAAGCAACATGAAATTTGCTGTAGCATTTAAGACACTATTAACGTAGCCTATTTTCATTTCTTCGCTAATAACACCAAATGTTCCCACCTCTAACATTAGTAACTTGCAAGATTTCACCTTTTTGTTAATTTCCGTCTTCAGGTCAATTTTCAAATTAATTGTTTCCTTCCAAATCAAAGATTGAGCCTCCCATTTTCGTAAAATGCAATGACTCGTATTAGCCAAATAAATTCCAATTTGAAATATGATCAGAGTACTTACGACCGATACAATTAATGCTAACCCTGCTGTGACGTACACGATACCGTAGTGCTTTGACAATCCTAAAACAAAAAACTTAAACTGGGTTGCCAAAGTTAAAAAAGCAATTACAAGCCATCCTGCAATTAGTTTGCTGGCAGGTGGCTTCACAATTAAGAAGCAAATTTCCAAACATCGATACTCAAAAATCAATTTGTTATTAGTTTGCCAAACATATCGTTTTCTAAGATTTCCAAGAAGATTCATAAAACAACAACCCATGCCAACGCAGAGAAGTATACAAGTACGATAATTCATAAAACTTGCATGGAAGCAAAAATGGTACAGGATGAAGTGAAAAAGTTTTACAAATAATGAATGTCTTACATTGGAATCCAAAACCTTAAAAAATAGATTAATGGGATCCCAATGAACAACGGAGAAAAGGACTGCTAAAATTTCGGCAATTAGGGGATAGCTCAAAATCATGTAGTAAAACCCAAGTGCAGTTAGATCCATTTCTTGGAATCGTGCCTTTAAACTGATTTTGGTGTTCAAAAGTTTCTTGAGCTCTAAATTAAAAAATCCAAACATCTTCATGAAATTTAATAGTAATAATATGCTTTTTAAAACCTACAAATTTACTTACCAAACAGGATATTCGACCTTGCTTTATTCAGCTCACATTTCCATAAAGCAAGTACACTCATTCGTTTCACTTGATTAGGTTTTTGTTTCAAAATATATTGGTTAGCATCATTTGGAACACCTTCTAGGTTGTATAACCAGTTTGTCACATCAACCCAGTCACTTCCATATTGCGAAAGCATAATAGTTAAGAATAAATGAAGTAATATTCCAAAAATTATGAATCCCAACAAAACAACTTCACTGAGTGACAATACACCAACATTTACAAATAAAACAATTTCAACTACAGAAACATTCAATGCAACCAAGTTTACTAGAATAGTTAAGTTGTAAAGCGGATTGTGTATTTTGTTGTTGGGAACATAGTTCCAAGTTTTTGATTTGGGATCCCATTCTACGCTATAGTACGCAAATGTGTACTTGTTTACCAACTGGTTTAGTTCAAGGCAGTGAATTATAGATGCTGAAGGCATGGCGTATTTTATTTATATATTTAAGAAAGATTAAGGGAGTCTCTTGGAAATTCAAGTGTGGTTTAATCAAAAGAAAGACCAATGAAACTCTTTTCATACAATTGTACTTATACTATAATTTACCATTACGTTATACAAATATTTCATATACTTGTCAGTTAGCTTTTAAACAAATTTTATGTTTTCTGTTAAACAAAAAAATAGAAAGAAACCCATTCAAGTTTCGAATGTTTTTGTAGAAAATACTCTTTTGAGCAAACGTTTTAACTACAGTTTCGATAAAATAAATGCTTTTAGTATACATACGTCCAAGGTTTGAAATACTTGGTGAAACATTACGCCCAATTGCCCTAGACATTGAAAAAAATTACGTTTACAAAACTTCCTCTCATGATAGCACGTTGGACACATTTGTATTAAATATATGTATACTAGCAAGGCCAGCGTGTACACACACGATGTTCAATACGGCACTGTGTGCCTTATCAAACTCTAGCGGCTATGAT
>JAQFZH010001116.1:0-24007 GCA_034695485.1 Entomobrya nivalis
GTCTGATTTTCTATGTATACTAGTCTAGGTGGCCCGTCACAGAATTCCGGTCTGCTAGAAAGGAATTACGATTGTCGGTGGTACACTTGAAGGCAAAGTAGCTACGTGATTAAATAGTATAAGAACACAGTTGACTGAACTTCTAGATATACTAGTCGATTGGTCAGCAGGAGGTACCAATGAAGATCTTTAAGAAATAAAAAAGAAATGTCACCAACCTAAAACACTTACTCTAAGAATCCAGAAACCCCTACACACAAAAGAAAAAGAAGAGAGTGTGAAAGTACATCCCCTGAAAGAAAAAGGCTAATATTTGAAAGTTCATCTCCAGAAAAGAAAGAGATGGTATTTTCTGGACATACACCACAAAAAGAATCTGGCCCTAAAATGGCAAACTCTCATGGAAAAGGAGACAAGGAGGAAGCCCCGTCGATGCACGACGACATTAAGACACTGCTAGCAAGCATTAATTCGATAAAAAATGATGTAGTCACCATAAAAGCCACAATAGCATCAACAGACGAGCAAATACAGACTCTGAATACGGAGCTTGTCAAAATTAAAACATCATACGCTTTTCTGGATAAAAAAGTCGACGAAGCCACCCTGCGGATCAGAGCTCTTGAAGATGACAATCTCCTTGCAATGGACCGATTGAATGCCAACCACATAATCCTAAACGGAATCCCAGAATCCGGTGCTGAAAATGCTGACGTGTTAGCAAAAAAAGTGAACCATACCATTCGCAACATCTCGAAATGGATATGTCTTGCACTTCGGCGAACCGAGTGGGCAGAAGTGGAGCTGGTACAAGGCCAATCAGAATCTACTGGATGAATCAAGACCACAGGAACATAATACTGAGCAGTGCGCAACGCCTAGACTTTATCAAGACTCACTGTATTTGAATTTATGGAATAAGTGTAAATGAATGGTTGTGTAAAATTGAACCTACTTTAATTGAAATGTATTCTAAAACCAGTATTCATGGGCTCTTATGCTCAAGGTATACTAATAAATCAATAATCAAATTCCATGCAACCAAAATTGTGTCACAGCACGACTCCGCCATAAACAAAGTAACCAAACTTTGATCATCGCAACTACTTATTTACCTCCAGGACCCAAGAGTGATAAGCAATTGCAAGAAACGATGAGTTTTATTGA
This sequence comes from Entomobrya nivalis, assembly GCA_034695485.1. Lineage (NCBI taxonomy): Eukaryota > Metazoa > Arthropoda > Collembola > Entomobryomorpha > Entomobryidae > Entomobrya > Entomobrya nivalis. Next base: position 1,168 of record JAQFZH010001116.1, read on the forward strand.
CTCATTGCAGACTACTGAAGATATTATTATCGCTGGAGACTTTAACGCAAGAACCGCAAACAGGCAAAATATTCCACGGGACTTAAACCCGAACTTAAATCATCAAAGAATTTCTATGGATAAGGAAATGTCATCTACGGGTAGTCTTTTGCTAGGGCTTTTAGACATTAACAGCTTCGTGATTTGTAATGGGAGAACAAGCTGTGACTATAGTGGAAATCCAACTTTCATATATAGAAATGGTAGCAGTAGACTACATAATAACGGATCCAAAAACAAATAGACTTCCAAGTGAAAAACACTGCCGCATCTGATCATCAACCCATCACAGTCTCAAATCTGCCATACTCAGATAGTACAACCACAATCATAGCGGCCAGTGATAAGAAAACTATACTTAAGTGGAATCCGAACAAAGCTGGAGATTTTAAAGCTGCGATGCACAATCTTGCAGTTCCCGACTCGAGTGCCTCAGCTGAAGCACAATATACGCTGCTTGCCACATGAATCAGAGACGCAGCCGGTAAAGCCGGCCTTGTTCACACAGTATGTAATAGTGTTTTAGCTAACCAGCCCTACTTTGACAAGAAGTGCACAAACTTATAAAGGAAAATAAACCAAAGTCTCCGAAATTGTAAAAAAAATGGTTTCAACGGCCCACAACTAGACAGTTTTCTCTGAGTTTCTGAAAAGTCTCAGAAAATCTGAGTTTAAGGCACTGTTGAAAGATAAAAAGGAGATGTACTATAAAGCCATTGGTGAGAAGATAGCAGCCAACGCTAACCCGTCAGACTTCTGGAATGCGGTGAAGTCGCTTAACACAAAAAGAAGCCCATCATGTGAGATCAAAAGAGAAGCCTGGCAAGAAATTTATGACACAGTTCTGCCACCTCGTGTAACAGACAACACTGTATTCTCTGGTGTCACGCACCCCGCCTTTGACTGCGCAATTGATCGTGAAGAAGTCTTTAGATCTCTGATTAAACAGAAATCTGGCAAAAGTCCTGGCACTGGCAATATTAGGAACGGGTTTCTGAAACATCTTCCGCTCAAATGGACAGATGCATTGACAAATATGTTCAATACCAGCTTAACTACCGAAGAATTTTCGCGAGACCTTGTTAACATTGAAGTTGTCATGCTGCACAAGAAAGGAGAAACTACAGGGGGATTTCCCTTATCAATACAGTACTCAAAACTCTCCCAAGTATATTATTTAGACGCCTTGAAACCTGGGTTGAAGAAAGTAGCATATTGCCAGAAGCACAAGCCGGCTTCAGGAAAGGTAAAGGCTGTTCCGATCGTATATTTACGGGAATATTTTTTGATCACGCTGCAAGAGACGAAAACTTCACCTTCTATTTGTTGACTTCGCAAGAGCTTTCGACTCAATAAATAACTGCAAGTTAAGGAAGAAGCTTAACCTAATCGGGGTATCACCTAAACTAATTAGAACTCTTAAAAGCATTTGTGATGGAGCAACTATGTTTGCAAGAACTAACAGCGGACATACTAAAAAGTATGAAGTCGCTGAAGGAGTTTTGCAAAGTGAACTAACCAGTACGCTTTTATTCTCTCTCTACATCAGTGATATTGAGGACATTTACAAACTTGCTGAAACAAGTAGTTTACGCGGAATAAATCTCAACCACAGGCAATCCTTTCATGTCTTAGCTTATGCCGATAATATGGTCATTCTAGCCGATTCTCCATCGCAGTTGCAAAGTAAACTAGAAGTGCTTCACAAATACTGTGAGGAGCTGGGCCTTACAGTCAATGTTCAAAAGACATGAACACAAGAGTACCGTGTCACATTCTAATTTTCTTTATGGACAACAAACGGTGGAAGTTGTTAGGACCTTTACTTATTTGGGAGTTACATTCTGCACGTGTGGAAAGTTTCATGAACACGTCAGATCAATTAAGGCAAAGTGCGCAGCGGCTACAAAACTATTATCAACATCATCTCAAGGAGCAGAACCCAATGTTGGCAGTCTATGATGCGTCTCAAAGATTCTATGCTGCTATCCATACGCCTCTGAAACCAGGGGGTTAAATGAAGGGGCGGAAGTTGACAAGGTACAGAATACATTTATCTGGAAATTATTACACCTTCCTGCTAACTCACCGGGGTACTTACTGCGCATGGAAACTGGAATTCTGCCAATTACTTACCACATTTTACGTCGTTCCTTGTGTTGGTTGAACAAAGTCCGTGATCATAGCGAATTTCGCCTGATATACAAATGCTACAAAGAACTTATAAAACTCGACACCATACAACACATTCCGTTTTCTCTTAACTGCATAACACGTTTAAAGCAAGAAATCTTAGAACTAAAGATCCCTATCGTGGCACAAGAAACGGCTGTCTACAACTGGGATCACCTGGACATGGGAGACAAAGTATCTATCAAGGTGTGATAACTCAGGTTATAGCTCATTCTTCCATAAAATGAAATCGGGACACTCCCAGGAGCCCTACCTTTTATAAAACCTGAGCAATTTGGCAACATTCGATTACATGTCGATAGGCTCCCTTTCCTGAATATTTACATCAATCACATTTCGTACAAGTTTACACCAACTAAGAGCTGTCCACTGTGTGAAAGGGATAATGACGACTTGTTCCATGCTCTAGCTACTTGTATACACTACAGCCGTATTAGACCTAAAAATTATGAAGGCATACGTACCTGTTGGAAAAGGAGGCATATTTAGATGACCACGCGTCGACTCGAGATGACATAAAACGCCAAAAGGGCCCAACAGCCCTAAACAGAAGATGCAGTTAAATTCGTTTCACAGGACCAGAAGAAAATGAGTATTATTCAGTGACACAAAGTGTTAAATTTAACTAAAAAGAGAGATCAATTTATTTCAAATAAAACAATATTCAATATTAACTCAACAATTTACAACTGAGTGACTGAAAGTCACTGAAAAGAAAACAATTAACTTTGCCCAGAAGGGGCGGAATTTCAATATAATATTTGGTAGTGCTGCTGCGACAACACCACCAATCTCCGGTCTGGTAGACCGCCAGGGAAGAAGTGAAGAGTAGCTGGCTGCTACTCAGGGAAGTAGCTCTACGGCAGCGGTGGTGTACTGAAACTGCCAGTGTGGTTGCCTCATGGAATCCTCTTCTCACTGCAAAGAGGCAAACTGAGACAAGGAAGGAGGTTTGATTTCTTGGGTACCAGTGGACCCTAGAAAACCCAAGCGGACCCTAAAAGGACCCTAGAAATTATAAGTGGACCCTAACGGACCCCAGAAATTATAAGTGGACCCTAACGGACCCCAGTAATTATAAGTGGATCCTAACGGACCCCAGAAATTATTAGTGGACCCTAGAAAATTAAAAGTGGCCCCCAGAAAGCAACAATGTTGTACTGTGTGTTGTGTCGTAAAAATAGCAATGATCCTTATGAGATCATTGCTATTTTTTTCCACTGCTAGAGAGCACATTTTGCAACAAATGTATCATACAACAGTAAAGATCGATGATATTGAAAAAAACGCTTTTAAATTATGTCAACTGTGGGGTCATTTGGGGTTAAATTTTAGGGTCTTTTGAGGTCAAATATGGGATGATTTGAAGTCAAGCATGGGGTCATTTGAGGTCAACAATTGGGTCATTTGAGTCTGGGGTCACCTATGGTCAAGTGTGAGTTCATTTAGCGTCCATTGAGGTCATCAGTAGGCCTAATTTGGGTCATATTGTACTGACGCTTGGGTTTTGTGTCAGGGTTCAGGGATTGAAAATCAATTGGGTTCCTTTCCTTGACCATATTAACCAACATACCAAATTTGAGCGAAATTCATCAGCTCGTTTTGAGGTATTTGGCCGACAGACAAGACAGACATGATAAAATCATTACTAACTAAGCTTTGCTTTTAGCTACGTTATAAAACGTTATTAGATTTGGACGAAGTATTTATGGCAGAATGTACTGGAGTTATGATAAAAGAGAGAAACAAATGTATTTATGTGGATGTTAGTTAATAATTTGAATCGATTTTCTTTGGACATTATGTAATGAACTACCTTGACAGTATGTAAATGTAGTGTTATGCATTTGAAATCACTCTTTGTATGACTGGACCCAGATAGCACTCAAAAAATACGAAGACATTACATTACATCATTACTACAAGCTACATTGATATGATCGCTATTATTGCGGGTTAATTGGTTTTTCTCAGGAAAGAAAAAGGCATACAATTTGTTTGTCCCCTTTTTTGACCTGGTTAAATACCAAATTTGCCTTCATTAATCCCCAACCAAATTAATTCCATACCTTTGTTTGTCCCCTAAAAATGTTTCATGAAAATACTAACTATACTTCTTGGTCAGAGATGCGCAATGGTAATGGACCCATTATTATTACCGTGTAGTGTAGGCTTGTCTGAAGTTGATTAAGACGACAGATTCATAGCTTAAAATCTAACTTGTCAAATCATTCAAGAAAAATGAAATCCAAAATATTGCTTGCATTTGTAGTGATGGAGGCTGCATTATTACAAATTACTCAACTAACTATTCATTTAGCTCTACACGTTTTCAAAAGTGGACTATCTTTATAGATTATGTGGAAAGCGAAATCCAAACTTATAAAATATTTGATTCTGATTCTAACCATGCTCCCAATTATGTATGCTTTTGTTCTGATTTTTTAAAATTAAGTATGATTTTATACAATTAGTTGAGCTACTACGTTGGCTACAGTAGTTTTATCGGCTGAGGCTACTTACTGGACGATTCAGAATCAAATATAGACATGGTCGACCAACAAACTCACAAAAATGTTGATTCATTAGGCTAACTTGATTTTTAAAGATCTAAATTTTGGTGATGAGACGATTTTGTTGCAATAAATAATTAGGGGACAAACCAAGGCATGCAATTTATTTGTTGGGGATGAATTTCGATGAAAACGGGGACAAACCCAGTTATTTTAGTTGGATGACAAATATTTTCCCAAAGAAAAATTCTGCGTTTGAGATGCTTTCAAGGCTTGATATATATTATTAGTACAATTTAATGTTTTTGGTTACTTTTCGATTGCAGAAAAATAAAAATACCTATGAGACCAAAAAAAATAAAAGGAAGATCGCTTAGGACTCCAAGTCAGCAGGATTCAACTGCAAAATTCGAATTATATGAAATCAATGAAATCGGGAATACTGAGCTTTATTTTTCAAGATTTTATGAAATCCACGCTGATCCTTTCAAAACTTGCAGACTTTATGTCGATGATGATTTTAAAGTTTCTTGCTTTCCTTTCGACGAACCAATTGATCCATTGAATTACGAAGAAATGAGGAAACGATTTCTCTGGATTCTTTTAAGAGAACCTATTGGAGTCGATAAATTTGTCATAAAATCAAGACTATTCTTGGACAAAACAATGTCATACGAAATAGAATCGAACTCATTTGTATTAATTGAGGACGAAAAAAAACATGACGATGATTCGGTTTTTCAATGCGAATTCATCATAGTTAAAGAATTTCATCCAGTTTGCATTATCACTACTTTATCTGGTAAATCTCTGGCTCTAGGCGACACTGACCATTTAACAGATTTAACCTCAATCGTTGCAGAAAGTGCATCGTACCAGGACAGTAGTTTTATGTTTTATGCCGAAGAAACATTTTATACTCAGTTTCAGAAGTACACCGAAATCACTCCTTACAGGGTATCAAACAAGTCCATCGAAATTGAGGAAGCATATGTAATTAATAGGTCTCAAGCAACAATAACTGTAAAGTTCATTGGATCTGTTCAGGTAAAAACAACTGAAATTTCAACAGAGATTCAGAAGAAGGTTTTCGAGTTTGAAGCTAAAGTCGAAGGGCAATTAAAAATAATTGGGGTAAAATATCAGTATAATTACAAATCGGAAGACACAGACAAAAAAGAAAATATCACCTCGGTCACATTTACTAACACATTCAGTGAAACAATATTAGTCGGCCCAATGCGGCAAGTACGAATGGTGTCCAGTGTATTGATATCCGACAACTCTACTATTACAATTGAACAACCCATTCGAATACTTAGGGATGAGGAACTTTTGTACACAAATGGATCTGAATACTCTGTAAGATTAGAAAATACGCCATTTTCTGCAGTAAGCTACATACTTGATCGTAGAAAAGCAAAGGACTTCTTTGACGTACAGCTTGAAAATACGTTTTTGGTAATAAAAATTAAAAAACAAATTCATGGAGTAAAGTATTTGCATAAGGTAATTCAAACGACTTGTGGAATTTTGAAAAATTATATTTTTGAGCAAAACTGCGATCGTTTTAATAACGGTTCCATGAAGCTTGAAGAAACAAACATATATAAAAATGAAACTGGTTAGTAGGAATCAGCTAATATTTACTAATAGCGTTAAATTATTTAAATTTTCTAATTAAAATCTTTCATAACCATACTTAAACTGCTTATTTTATAATATTGTTAAGACCGAATTATGTATGTTGTATGCAATAATAAATCAACAGCTTGAACAACAAATACAATTCAAACATCATAAAAGTCGGTAATTTGAAAGCCGATATGTCATAGAGGTTTGTTGGAGTGTTACCTTTTGTCGAATAAATACACTTGGAATGTGTTCTTACTTCATGTCGAGTTCCTATATGACGACGTTACAGTGCATACAACATACAGGGCATGCATGTACAAATCTTTGGAGAAACGTAAATATCATCAATCATCGTAATATCCAAATTAACTGACCTGAGCAGACCCCATGCTCACCAACAATGATGCTCGAAGAGTGAATTGTGCTTAAGTCCAACTTGCCATCTGTACAAATTCCCAACGAAATACTTACCACTAGTACTACTTCCCATCAAACAACTTGTCATCAAACAACATGCCATCAACACAACTTGGCAACAAAGGAAATCGCTCAAAATTAAACATGTGATACGTCTTACACTGCAAACCTTACCTAACAAAATCCAACGGAATCATCTTTTTGATAATTGGGTTCGATTTTCGACCGAAATGATTTACAGTTTAGACAGATGGGTTCGTATTTGAATCTCTTAGATATATTCTCATTGCTGACCCAGAAAGGACTTACTTGTCGAGATCGGTCCAAAAACCTTATTTCAGGTCCAATTTACGTTAGCAAATTCAATCGATTGCAGGTTGATCTTTTCGCACAGTTAACCCTTTGAGCACTACTTTGGTGAGCATAATTGTAACCCTGTTGTAGAAATGGTTTATTTGGGTTAAATTGAAACCAGGCCCTCAACTCAATAACGTTCAGTTGTGAAAGATTCGGTTAATTTACGTCTATAATCATTAATACCGACGCCCATATCCGGCCGCTCAAAACGTGAATACCTATGGCAACCTCGCAAAATAAAATGCGTCTTCTGTGCATGGCTGCTACTACTATGCTCAATCTGATAAAATCTGGTGTGCCGATAATACGTCAGAAACGCCTCTTGGAGTGTTACCTTTTGTCGTAAAACTGTAGTCGAAATATGCTTGTCGAAAATAAAATCCTTGTCGATTTTCCATTGGTGGAATGTGGTCTGTTGTGAATTACTTGTCGAAATTCCATTTTTTCGTTAAAAAAAAACATTTAAATTTTTAATTTTCTCCCAGTAGTCTTTGGACTCAAGTAAACGACACAGTTTTAACCATAGGAATTGCGTTTCCAGTTCATAGTTGTATATAGAACCGATTCCCAAAAACGAGAAAGAATTTATCGTACAAAGTTGGAAAACCAAAATATATTGTAAACTGTAAACCATTGGCAAGGAAGTCATTTGGGTACAAGATGACTTGTAAAAAAGATAATACCAGCTTATGATACTTTATGATCACACCTTAATCAATGAGATGATTGTAAATTTGTGATATTCTCATAACTAATTTTACTAATATAATTTTACAAATTGTGTTTCGGCTATGTCTTTTCGACCAGTAAAATGGCTGTTTAAGTTTCGACTAGTAAAATTTCGATAAAAGGTAACATAACTAAACGATACCAAGACTAATACCGTATTGAAAATGAATATTATCAAACTCATCAAGTTATGGACAAGTCGTCGACCTAATTATTTAAAGACAGGCGAACTATTATTGCATCAAGTGAAGAGTTGATTGAAATGAATACATCCACTGTTGGCAGTGGTGGATCCAGCTGCCGTGACTTTAATCAAAAATCAGATGTGTTTTTTCATTTAAGTTTAAAGTTTTGTATTATTACTGTTAACTGCTAATAAAAATACCTTGTTGGTTTGATGAAATTGCCTTGCAGTGACGCACGACCTTTCTGACCATCATAGCGTCAGGATGAGTTTTTATTGTATTTCTTTCGCACAAATGTATTTGCCTTTTGTTGTAACTGCAAAGTGACACCCTTCATCGATGCAGTCTTCACAGTTTTGCAAGTGCATGCTAGAGATTGCATGCATGCTAGAGCAAGCATTTTTATTAAAACTTGAAAAAATAACAAATGATTAGAGAAAACGAAAAATCATGGAGTGTGTATTCACAATATAGGTAGTGAGGTATGAAATATGCATGGTCAAAAAAGAAAAACTAGAGATAAGCTTTTTAAGATAATGATTTGAGACGTAGTCAAGCAGAGGTTTTTGTAAGTTTTTTATTTATCACCCCAGTTGTACAGCACAGGGAAACCATGCTCATTAGGTATTATACATATTGGAAACAAAGAAGAAATTGGGCAGAAGAAGGAAAGAAGGACAAGAGAAAATACAGATATAGACATTGGTAGATGAGAGATTGTGTTGGTATTATATCTTAATAGATAGGCATGCACACATATATACATATAATAGCCTATGACATGACAAAACCTGATACTAGCTTAGTTCTAATGTGCCGCATTTACATACAACTACCGGCGCCTGTGATACATGAATTTTGGAGTTTGACATTTTTATTTTTTATTACATAATACGTATATTTTTTTCTATTTTTTTGTTTTTAATTTTATACAATTTCTAATATTTATCTGCTACATCGTTGCCTGCTGCCGGTCTGTCCTTTGTAGAACTTCAATACCCACCCACTCCTCCAAGGATTTCCATCAAAATCTTGTTGGTTCCCAGGAAATGTACTGGCGAAAGGCTCATCTGCAAAAAAAAAGAAATGTATTAGTTTAAGATTAAGATTTATGGATAATTCTGGTCAATTTTTAAGTCCAAATACGGAAATTCACCCTCCGTTGATTATTGTAAAAAGGGGCGGATCTGTTCAAAACAATGAAAACGTTAATTTTCAGAAAAGATTCATTGACGTAAAATGATATGAAATAATGTGTGACTGAGTTTTATGCTGCTAAGGACACATGTTTGGTTCCAAAAAGCCGGATCCGTGTAGTCGTGTTGTGGTTGTAGACTGAAGAGTTCGAAATTTGCAGTTTTTGATGCTCTAAGGTATAAAAGAATCAAAGGGTTAAAGCTCGTCAAGTCAAGATCCCAGTTGGGGTTTCTACTGGCAAATTGATTTACCCTCATTCTAAAGCGCGAACTACCTTCTTCGCTCGTTACTGTAAACAGAAATCGATTAGATTAATTATAATTTTCAGAAACTAGAATTTAATTTTTAATCATATACCTCTTTGTGAAGATGGATTTGGAGACATTTTGGAGGTTTCAGTCTTGGATGAGATCAAGATTTGAGGAAATAGCTATAATGCAAATGCAGTTTTTTTATTAGTCATACCAACTATATGTTTGTGAACTGGTAAAGTGGAGAAGCTTACTGAGATCGGGTTGATGGGGGTGTCGTCTACAACTCTCTCAACGCAGTGGGCAGAAGTAAAGAAAATTGGGTTGGCTTACATGCTTTTGTGTCTCCGTAAATTTAATTCATTCTGTTGAGGTATTTGAAAGAGTCATGTCAGAATCGCAGCGCAACAACTGGAGAGAAATCTCGCAATTTTCAATGCCCACAAGTTACTGTGTTATTTTTCTGGCATTGCAAAATAAACTTTTTTAATTACAAATGAGTCTTCATAAGCAAGCTTCGTACCTAACGCTTACACCAGGTCAACGAGCGTGTATAAAAAAATTGAGCAATTTGGTTCCGATTTTGTGCAAATATGTTTACTAGAAAGTTTTATAACGATCATGAAGAAGCGTGTCATTTAGATTTCCCAAAAGATGACTCATACATTTTTAAGAACTTTGCTAACACAATGTCTGCCGCATATAAAATTTATGCACAAATGATACAGTAGTTACTTGCGCCGGCTACCAGATTCTGGGTGTGGGCCCGCACCGAAAGGTTTTGTTTGAAAATAAATATGTTGGAGATTCAACAATAAGCTTATTTCTTTAAGCACTCGTGTCATGTTCAGAGTTTTTACTAAATACTCAAAGAACAAATATCTTTAGATTGAGCCCAACACAAAAAAATTTGACCTGCTGAAAAAAGCCAAAAAATGTGAGTGCTGTGACTAGTCTTTTACTGACACCACGAATGCATCATTCACACTACATTTCGAGAAAAGAATTCAGAGATAAGCGTACACGGGTATCTTATAAATTGGGACTTAAATTACCAGAAATATCTAATAGAATCAACGGCAGATTTCCCGATTCTTCCAACGAAATAGGTTACTGACCCCACAGAAATGATATCTTTTCATCGTGACATGTATTAAGCCAAAAATGTAGCTGCTTTGACACACGTTGTGTAGACACAGCGTAATAAAAATGGTTTTTCGTTACATCATAAATTTCTACAAATAAAAATGCAATTTAAAAAAGTTCATTATGTCATCAAATATCGACACAAAGATTTTTTGAAAAAATGCATGACGTACAATGCTCAGCTAAGGCATAGCTCTAAAAGTGGTCATGAAAATCAGTTGATCAAAAATTTATTGTTTATTGTTCCAATGCACTGGGATTCCTAACAGCACTTAACCGAATGAGTTTTAATTTAAAATATTACGGCCAGCTTCTTTAAAACAGCATTGACAAACATTTGACCGAAACAATTTTTTCGCTACATTACACAATCAACTTTTGTAGTCAATCCGCTGCTCATAGATAGGAAGGACGCTTTAACAATTGGAATTCGTAAACTTCTTTTATATTTGCTGACAGAACGACACCCTTTCTATCCTTATGCATTGAATATTTTTAATTCACAATTTGGTAGCAAACATTCTATCAGATAAACTTGGATCTTTACGATATATTTAAGTGGACAGTGTAAAACGTTAAATGATTGTGATCAGAAACTAATTTCATTAATACGTGGAAGATATTTTGTACTAAAAATATATTGACTGAAGGGAAACTATACACAATGTGAACGTCGTTTGTAATTTCAGGTATTTTATAACTTACTTTGTGGCTAGATAACATATCTTTTGATTTAGTGAAGTGTCGTTAACCATAAATAATTTTTTGGTCAAACGACGTCAGTGAAAAATTGGATTTGGCCAAGTGTCGTCGCCCAAATATTTGCTTTTGGTTAAGTGTCGTTGAAAAAAATATTTTTGGTGAAGTGACGTTGGTCAAACGTCGCTTTGGCGAAGCGTCGCGCCACGAAAGTAACATGTGTACTCTCGCAACTAATTCAGGATCTATTTTTTGCATTTATGACAATGTAACAAGTAGAAATGTACGAAGTGATACCTTTTTCAGTTTATTCCAAGTGTATGGTAAAAATCTGATAAAAAGACGACAAAATAACAGTTGGAAGGATGGCCAAAGTTGCGCAAAGAAAAGCAAAGCGCTTGCTAAATATATTTTGCAAAAAAATGGGGTAAATTGGGACGACAATGGGCTATTGACAAAAAAACTAAACGTGTTATCTGAAAGCACACAAATTATTTCAGTTGTTGATTTTGCAGTGCGTGGAAAGAACAAACCTAGTGGAAGGAACAACTTTCTGGAATTCCTTGAAATTTCAAAAGACATCTTATGAGCCATTGCCATAAAGGATAATAGGAGATCAAAGAAACATGCCACCCAAACATAAACCAATAATTGATAAGAACGCACACCGTGCTTGTTCAGATCTTGATTAGTTGTGCGTTTCACATTTCTTTCAAATTGTTTATATTCATTTTTTATCAAGTAGCCCTCCTGGCTATTTTAACAATGTATCGTAGAGTGTCAGTGTTGACAACTATGTTCGTTTTGATGTACCAATTTTTGTTAGCAATTTTAAATGTATTATTATTATATACCAAATTCCGTAATGCACACGAGAAAGAAGCCGTGTGTTTGACACATCCATTTTTTGTATTCATCTTAACCTTGACTTTGTGCACCATACCAAGTTGTACATTGCCAAATTCACTCGTTTCTTGCTTGCGAGCCAACAAGGCTGAACGTCTCCTGTAACTTGTAACATTATTGCTGTGACCTTTGACTTTCTTTAACTCGCTAATAGTGATAGAGCATTAAGTTCACTTATTTAACTATTCGAAAACCCAAATTACTATGTTTTTATATCATTTATTTAGGCAACTTGTCAATTTAATTCGCATTTTAGATATCATTTATTTCCACAAGTGTGCCGGTGAATTAATGAACAGTTATCATTTATCCGCACGTTTTAATCATTTCATCAGTTTAATTCATTCAGAGTCGCATTCATTAAATGCGTGGTCCTTCGCATCTTATTAAACATATGTTAACAATCACATCGCAAACGGTGCTTATCTATCTGTTGACACACCTGGAGCATTTTCAGGATTAACTGGCTTGGCAGAAAATTAAAATTTTTAAAAACAAGTTCAAACCTCCTTGTCGAAGCTACCCTCTTTCTCCAAATTCAAGCCCCCTTAAACACATTACCAACGAGTACCAGTCATTGTTAAAAACCATTGGAACTTGTTCAAATTGATCTTATGGACCTACGTACAATAAGTACAAAAAACCAAAACTACTTCTACGTTTTAGCGGAAGTATTCAGTTTCACAAAAAAAGTTGTTGCGCTAGCAGTAAAGACAAAATCAGCGAATGATATGGTAACAGCCCTACAAATTTTAATTAAACGCTTTAACGGAAAGATTACAAGCATCTCTGGCGATTTCGGCTTAGAATTTTACTCCAAAGAGGCGCAAAGCCTTTTTAAGAAGGAGAGAATCAACTTTTACAGTGCATTCTCTAAACTCAAGGCCCAGACAGTAAGTATCTTAATCTTCATCACGTAAAAGATGATAATCCACATTAAATAAATGGATAGAAAAGTTTAATGTAATATACATATAATTTCAACAAATTCGTAAATGATAACTTTACAAAGTCAAATTTTATTTTAAAGTGAATATGTGTACAGTATTTATAGATTAAATTAAAGCCAAATTTATATACTGAACATCTCGCCTGCTACCAGGCCACAAACCTCGTCAGTAGAGGAACCGGCTCCGTTAGCATCCCCAAAATTGAGATGAGTTGGGAAATATCCTCGAGTGAAAAATGTTCCAGAATATTGGATTTTTACCCAAAGTATTTCTCACATTCGGTCCAAGTTAGCGCTTTGTCTCCCATTTAAACGGTTGGCCATGTACCATTTGATGACTTTGTCAATAATTATGATGCACAGCTACTTCCTACTAAACGAAGTAGAGAAACATTTTTTGACTTGCAAAAGAATGATGACGTAATTTTGGTAAATCAACTGAAGCGGCCTTCCTATAATAATGCAAAAAGGTACCCTCTACTGCATACTTTATGAATGGAATGAAAGCCCATTTAAACAGATTCGCCGTAAAAGCCAAGTGTACGGTAGAATTTCCAGTGGGGGTAATTCTCAAAATTGTCACATTCAAATGAAATAGAATATGGCTATATTTTTTTTTGATAACAATCTCAACGATTACCTGGGGTCTCAGTGAATGACTTTGAAGAAGGAGAATACAAATCAGACAAATCCCTTGACATTGGGGGTTTTGAAAAATTGCCAAATGATACAGTTTTTTGCTTGGAGAAAAGACGCTGAGGAATAACAAAAATAGAACTTGGTCAACGATTTGACCCAACATTGGATATCATTGCAGTTTCGATATCAGGAGCATGTGCAAAAATGGGATTTACAATACAAGCAGCAGTAGATGAAGACGAAAACAGCCTAACCATAAACACATTTATGAACACAATCTATTTAAGGATCTCATCATTTTCGGGACAATACCTTAAACTTCCAGATAAAAAGGAATTTAGAGGTAAAACAACAGTAACTATTCCAAGATATATCATCAATCCATTTGAGCCTTTTGCTAAAACCTATCTATAGGGTTTAAGGAAAAACAAGCGAGTATGAATATGTGGGTGAATTAAATGTACCTGAAGAGCCAAGTCCCGTCACAAATGATAAAGCGGAAAATAAAGTGTCGGCTTGGAATGTGATAATGATGATAAATTGGTATGAGAATCGAATTTGCATACAAGAAATGCTATAAATAATAAAGTAGTTAACAATCAAAAACAATAATCACTATGTGTTCAGAACGTGATGAGCTTTATCTTTTACGTTTCTTTTAAAAATTTTGTATTCAATTTTTATCAAGTAGCCCTTCTGGCTTCTTGTACAAATAGTCGTAGAGTGTCGGTGTTGACACCTATGATCAACTTATTGTACCATTTCCTTTTACCAATTTTAATTATATTATTATTACATAGCAAAAATCCATAATGCACACGAGGAAGAAGCCGTGTGCTTGACACATCATCGGTGATGTGGAAGCATTTTTCCTTTCTTGTATTCACCTTAACCTTGACTGTGTCTGTGTACCGTAATGTACATTACCTTCGGCACATTCTCACTTAATTCTTGCTTGCGAGCCAACACGGCTGTACGTCTCCTGTAACTTGTAATAATTTGTGTGACCTTTTGACTTCTCTTTAACTCCTCACACAAAATTCGCTAATTGTGTGAGAGCATTAAATTCACTTATTTAACTATTCGAAAACCCAAATTAACTGTGTTTTTCATATCATTTATTTGTGCAACTTGTCAGTTTAATTCGCATCTTTCATATCATTTATTTCTACAAATGTGCCGGTGATTTAATGAACAGTTATCATTTTCCACACATTTTAATCATTCTGATCACTTAAATTCATTCAGAGTCGCTCTCATTAAAAGCGTGGTCCTTCGTATCATTTGAACATATTTATCAATCACATCGCAAACACTATGTTTAAATCTATGAAATGACAATTTATTCAATATATTTATAAAAATTCAATCTCAATCATTTTTAGGTATGATTATATATATGCACAATAAACAGTTATTCTTGCATATGGATTATATTCTTTGGAAAGTATCTTTATATTGAACTTACTTCTATTGTTTTCTACTAGGAATCGAATCCCATTACAAAGGAATGCAGAATATTTATTCTATAATTTACTGTTTTAACTCTTACTTAAATATATATTATTTTGGCTCAAGAGAAAAGGCATAAATATACTTGCGACCTAAGAGAAGATCAGGCAAAGTAAAACAGGTTTTACTGGCGATGCTCCCCGAGTAGTAACTTAATAATTAGGTACTCAATAATTGTGGCCATATAGACCTACAGAGTTACCTTTATGAAATTCAATTGATGCTGGCACATCTAATATTTGTGTCTACCTTTACGTTGATTCCGGATAGGTTCACGGTTTGGATGGAGTAGTGTTTCGGTTACACACTTGATGATGCTTGGAGAGTGTCGGTAACTGACTCGGCGCTTTCTGTAGTATGTACTGAGAGTGTCAGTGATCCACTTGATGCATTTCGGCGGTAACGGCTCATCCCGCAAGCCCATTCCACCCCAAGTGACATATTCCCCCCAAAACCACTTCCTCCCCAAGTCTCATCCACAAAACACTTTCCCCTCAATAACCTTATCCCCCAATGCACTTTCCTCCAACAATAAAATTCTAAGTTTGGAATTTAAGATGAAATAATAAATTATACCCAAAATACAACAATGAAGTATGCATATGTATAAAATGAGCACCTATTCCATTACGATTACTTATGAATCAAATAATGTACGCACATAATAAATTCTAAATTGTCACATTAGTTCGTAGGCTGGTTTATATTTTCTGGGGATAGAAATTTTATGAAATAATATACATCATTGTGTATTATTTTACATGCTGATTAATATTTAGAAAAGTTTGAACAGCAATCTCCTAAAGATTTGCATAGGTTTTGGGGTCTCCCCTGACCCTAGTAATAGGGCGTCATATGGTAATAAGTGAGTCTCTGAAACATGCTACATTGTACATAACATTCCATAGTACTTCGGTTAAAAGAATTGAGCACATGCAATTAAATAACAAAGTACAGTTTTCAATTAATAGCGAGCGAAGTGAGCACGGTCGGTAAGGTTCGGTTTTAAATTCACAGAAATATCTACGGAGACTTGCTGAGCTGTTTGCAGAGATTGTAACGCAGAGCTTGGGCAGGGAACAAGTTCAGAAGCGAGCGAACTCTTCAAAGCGAAGTGCTTAAAATAAAGTTTCAAATCATACTGATGCACAGATACTGCAATTATAAACTAACTAACGAACTGATATGACAATGTACAATTCATTATTTGCGTACATTATTTGATTTATGGGTAATCGTAATGGAATAGGTGCTCATGATCTACATATGTGTAAGATTTGCAGGTATCTTATGGAATGGTGTGTGAGGGTGAACAATGACTTGAGACTTGGAAAGAAGACGAGAGAGCTACTTTAGCTTAAACTTGACTTTATTGAAGACGAAGTAGGAATGAGCGTAAGGTGGGCAGTGAAGCCCAGATATAACATTGGATGTGCACAGTGAAGCTGTGCAATTGTAAGACATGAGTAACGGCATTATAATTTAATTAGACATATAGGCGGCTACTCATATTATGCTGAGTAGCCGTAATTGACAAACTCTAAAATTACTTTCTTCCTAGCTTAAGTACAATATTGGGAAAAAGCTAGTTGGACATAACCTACATGATGAGCTGCAACCTAAAGAGACGGTGCCGACGAGGACTTTGACTGCTAGGCAGAAGGTGACCGTGGAACTGGAGTTGATTATGAGAACGTTGGAACCGGGGCAACTTGAGATGGAGGTGAACTGGCAGGACGGATGTGATCAAGGTGGTGACGCTGGTGACCTCCTATCTTGACCTGGTAGGAGACAGGACCCAAGGACTTGGACCCTCTGGAACACTTATCTTCCCTCTTTGAAAGAGATGGAGTCCACGTAGGATCATCCGTACAGAAAACCCTAATTTTGACACGTGGCTTGTGGCTGGACTGCTGTGTTGCTTGCACATTCTTGGAAATGTGGGAATGTTGGAGCTCCATCTTGGTGCGCAACTTGAACCGCTGTTGAGATTTGTTTTGAGGTACGCCCATGGTGGCGTGTTTGGTTGCAAGAAACTGGTGCGGGAACTTGGCGAGGCGACGCTCATGGATATGAGGTAGATCGGCTATTTGCTGGGACGTAAAATGATAGGGTAAACGACACCAATGGTTGATCTTATTTGTAATGCAGGATTGGACCGCTGTTGGAGTTATCTTCGTCCAGAAAGTGGACTCTTTCGGAGGACATAGTAGTAAGAGCACGGATATCGGTGATGACTGAGTCCGTGTAGAGCATGTTGTTCTCTACGTAGGTAGGGGTGGGAGGACGATTATGCTGTGGCTGAAGTGACTGGGACCTGCAGAGACGAGCAAAATGTCCTTGTTTCCCACAGTTGTAACACACGACTTCTTTGTAGGGACACTCTCTTCGATGAGTGTGAGACTTGCACCCACAATTGGGACTAGATTGATGGCGCATTGGACTGTTCGGACGGCTATTCTGCTGTTGAAAATGAGAAACATAACGATTATAATTATCGTGATAAAGGGACTGACCATTATGCTGCGGTTGACTGGATGACTGATGATGATGCTGATTCTGACAACTGCTGTTGACTTGGCGAACTTGCTGTTCATCTTGGGAACAAGATGAGGACTGAGACGAGAACTGAGGAGATGAGGAGGATGACTGTCGAATAAGAGCTGTGCTTTGATCTGCTGTTGCCATGGCTGAGCAGACTATCAGAACTTCATCCAGTGCGACGTCGTCATCCTTGGCAAAAAGGGAGCTTTGCATTCGTTCTCTTTGCATTGCCAATCCGAAGATAAACTGGTCTCTGAGGGTGCTGAGGTCAGAGGTAAACTTGCCAGGAACTGTGAGACGGATTCTCCTTGACGCTGCTTTCTTCCCGTAAATTTTAAGCGTTCTGCAATGGCTTTCGGTGACGGCTTGAAGTGAGACTTCATAAGTGCCTGGAGTTCCTTCAGAGACTTGCTGGACAACGGCAAGTCTCACAAGTCTGGTGAGCTGAGGCTGGTAAGTAGAGCATAGTTTTTAATTCCTATGGAGGATAAAATATACCGCGACTCTTTGTCTTATCGGTGCTGGGCTCCAATCCATTGGCATCAAGGAATGACAGGAAAGTCCCTTCCCATATCTCGTAGTCGTCGACGGTCGAGTCAAACGGCTGGAGGATTCCTACTATTGCTTTGGATGCCATTGAAGTTGGAGTAGTCTTCTTCGGTTTTGGAGGTGGCGGTGGACCCTGCTTGCCTGGAGGTGATGGAGGAGGAGAATCTTCCAAAGTGACCACTACTACGACTGCTTCTGTGTCTTCTTCTTCTGCTGGTGTAGCAGCGGCTGGACTCTTCTGTGTCTTCTTGCCTCTTCTCGACGGCATGAGACACACACGTTAACTTGACTTGCGCTAGGGTTCGGGGCAACTTGGGAAAAAATCACACATACTCGTTCGCCAGGTGTAAGATATGCAGGTATCTTATGGAATGGTGTGTAAGGGTGGACAATGACTTGAGACTTGGACAAAAGACGAGAGAGCTACTTTAGCTTAAACTTGACTTTATTGAAGACGAAGTAGGAATGAGCGTAAGGTGGTCAGTAAAGCCCAGATATAACATTGGATGTGCAAGGTGAAGCTGTGCACGTGTAAGACATGAGTAACGGTTTTATAATTTAATTAGACATATAAGCGGCTACTCATGTTATGCTGAGTAGCCGTTATTGACAAACTATACAATATGCATACTTCATAGTTGTTTTGGATATTGTTTATTATTTCATCTAAAATTACAAACTTTAATTTTATTGTTGAGGGGAAAGTGCATTGGAGGGTAAAGTTATTGGGGAGAAAAGGTTTTGGGGGGATTGTATTGGGGGATTAGACTTGGCGAAGAATTGGTTTTGGGGGAAAGATGTCACTTGGGGGGAATCGGCTTGAAGGGGATGGGCCGCGACCCGCATTTCGGTGGATTCACTGAGTGTCGGTGACGGTTGTCTTGTGACTACAACCGAAACAGGAGTGTGCGGGTGAGTATGTTCCCAAGAACAAGGTCAATAGGCATAGGGTATAAGGTTCCCTACTATAAGGTTCCCTACCCAAGTTATGGCTGTGTAACAGATAAATACGGAAATGTGCAACAATACATAATGTTCCTAATAACCCGACTCTTCCTATCTCATGAATAATTATGAATTTTGATAACATAAGACAAACCCGCTTAAATGGTGCCAAAACTGCCTGGCTGGCGGAGCACCAATGATTTATGGTAGATAGTTAGCACTGTGAAAGAAATATAGGAACAAACGAGGTTCGGAATGCCACAGTAAAAAAGTTATGTTCGAGACGTAATGTTTGAATGCTTACACGAAGTTTACAGGATGTAGACCAGAATAATTCAGAGCAGCATAACTGGCACGGAGTAATGATATACTTAGTTTGCTATATGAAGTACCCGACTAGGGTAACAAAAGACAATTCACTTAACTGTGAGCTTAATTTACGTTTGTTTCGGTGAAATCTTAAAACATATAAAAATCTATTTTATAAACTTATTTAGACTTTAATTTTTGCGGGGAGCAATTTCAATAACACACAATGACATAAATTTCCCAATATCCCAGAAATTAATCTTAACCTTAAAGAACTTTTCTGCTCCTGTAGATAAATATGATGCTAAGACTGATCGGTAGGTCAGATCTGATTTGAGATTGAAAACTATTTGAGAGTTTGACTATTTGAGATGTATGGTAAAGTGCTCAGTATCTCGTGTACTCTCATAAATTGTTAATAAATTGTTATTTATGATATATATATACATATGTTATTTATTCGCAAACTCATATTTCATTGTTCATAACTAGACCCATTTTTATATGCACTCAAAATCAAAATTTAAGCGCTTACATATGCGCTAAAAAATCGCCAAAATATGCGCTTATATATGCGCTAAAAAGTAATCAAAATTTTGTACTACACACACTTAAAACAGCAGGTAAATATTTTTTAGCTCAAACAAAGTAAAAAATACTTCAAATGACAGTTTTTGCATGTGGAAACTTGTTTTCAGAGCTTTGATGAAGAATTCAAATAAGAGCTTTGTTCAAATAACAATGAAGTATTCATTGTTACTTCTTTAAAACTCTTAAAATGGTAGCAAACACGACAAATTATAAATTTGGGTACAATTCACTTATCAATTACAGCTAATGAAATATTTGTTGTGCTTTTTCGGACCATCATGAAAAGCATTAACCCTCCTCAAAAAATTAGTTACCGAATTTTTGGGTAAAAGGATCTATTTTATCAACAAATATTGATATTTGTATCAACTACAACCAAATTAGATGGTGTATAGAGCAAAATTGTACCGAAACAAAATAAATACTGCCAAAAATAGAGTCTAGAGGTTAAAAATGTCATATTCCAGCTTGTTGGAAGTACAAATTTAGACCAAAGTATTTATTTTTGCATACTATTAAGCGCATATCTGAAATATGCGCTAAAATGGCAAAACATGCAGCTGCATATGCGATATGCGCTTAAACTCCAGAATAAGCAAGATTTGCACTAACAACTTGGGTTTAAATGGCTTGTTTTGATGTGATATGGATGCATCTCAAAGCTTAGCTTCATTGGAGAAACTATATAACATAAGCAAATGCATAGAAAAATGGGTCTATTCATAACGGTTACGAACGATTGGAGTTCATAGTTAAGTATAGAATAATAATGAATCAAATGAATGGCATAAGTCATGTTTATTACAAGTATACAACAATAAACAAATTATTTAAAGCAAAACCCCCAATGTCTCCCAACCTGCATCCCTCGTGAATAGAGGAACTGGCTTTGGTGCATCTTCGAGGTTAAAGTTGTTGTGTCCCGACAATTAGATGAGTGTTTCCACAGTTCACCAATAACAACTGTTTCCATTGATTAAAAATTATTGAGCTTAAAAAGGCATACGAGTCAGAAGTGAAAAACAAGCTTTTCGCAAACGAGCCACAAAACCTTCAGTTCTAAGTTCAGTGAACATTGAGGATGCACTACATGATCTTCTGTAATTAAACAGACATCTGAATGCATCGTTGTAGGCTACCTGAACTGTGCGAGTAAATTCCGGTTTTATCGGACACCACAAGCTCATACAGTGTATAGTTCCATGGAACGTATTAAATAGATACTTTTTATTGTTGACACTGGCTAATTTAAACCTAGAGTCGAGCATATTGGCACGGGCACAGATCTCACACTTTCTACGTCGCAATTCATCCTAATCTCTAACAAAACAACTCACATCATATCCCAGATAACGCACTGTTTCACTCCACTGTCCCTAACCATGAACATTTGGTTCCTGAACCAGTACCACAACAGTTTAATAATGAAAAAATTCATCCCTCTCCCGATATTTTTTTATGAGCGTCCAGTGATTAACCATATCAAAGGCTTTGGTTGCGTCCAGATACGCCACATAAACTGCATTATCATTTCGCATGTAATGCTGGATTAATACTTTGCAAAAAGCACGAAGCATGACGATTTGACGACGCAGGAAGCCATATATACTTAACGTGCTCATGATCAGTCGTAACGTGCCGTCACTTTCACGAAACGAAGAAGCATACATACTTCACGAAACGAAATGATTTCGTCATATTTCCCGTAACGCCGGAAGTAGAACACTGCTCTAGTTTTTGTTCATGAGTCATGACGATTCCAGTCAAGCTATCTTACAACAGATGGATGCTTATATAATTATGACTTTGAAGGTCAGTAAATTGTGTCTTTATATAAAGAACAACAACAACAATTTACTAAATTTAAAGTGATTTTAAGTGAATAAATGTTAATTAACTACACAAAAATTAAAGTTAACTTAATTGTTGATTAAATTAATTGGAAATATTTAATTAACTTTGGCAATGTTGATTTAAACCATATCGCAAAATAATTGCATTTATTAAGTCAAAATGCATTTCAAAGATTGCAAATTATTTATTTAAATATTTAAAGAAGTTAAGGCTATGAGGACAAGGCTTGTATTGTATAGTGGTAAGCAAGTTGGCTTATATACTTGATCATCGTCAAAACACAAAATATTCCCTCGTAACGTAACGATCAGCTGACGTCATATATCACGTCGGCAAGTACAAATTACGTCGAAGCATGAGCACACCACAGTAGCGCATGTAATCGTCATGGCTTCGCAAAGTATAAATGCAGCTATTGTATATGTGTGCCACCATTGCGTAGTGGTTAGGGCTGTTGAATGGTGCATGGGGTGCGCAGGTTCGAATCCTGGCAAATTTGGTTAATTTTTGCTGATTTTTTATATGTGATTCATGAAGCAGAAATAAGATTTATTTTCCATCTTCTCTCGGGAGCCCGGAGGCGTGGCTCATTGCACAATGTCTGTTCAAGGGGAAAATTCAAACTTCTACCAAGGTACATCATTAATGATGATAATCCAAGTACTAATATGAGAGGAATCG
>JAQFZH010001117.1:0-24007 GCA_034695485.1 Entomobrya nivalis
TTGATCCCAGCGAAGATGCATGTTGCAAATCCTCTCGATTCACTTATCAAGATATTTTTCTTGAAATATCTCCACCAGTTTTCAAGTTGAATAAATGATTTCAGACGCGAAAAAATGATTATGAAATTTATTATTCTCTCGATTCCAACTTTTGAAATAAGAATTAGGAAAAATGACATTTGAGCGGTGAGGACGAGCAGTCAAAGACTGAGGCCTGCTGCTCACCTTTCTCCCTTTTTCCCTTGGCTAAATCAGCCAGCCTCCTTTATTCTAAAATTCCATGGATTAATTTAATATAACATATAGCTGAACATATAGCAAACTCCAAATTATTCAACATGACCAAAAAAGTGGAATGGAACAACGCTACTATAAGTACTACTCTACCTTATGTGGCAAACTACATTCCTTCTGCCATGCCACTCAAACTTTACAATGTTTGAAAGCAGACAGCATTTGTGTGAGCAGCAATAACAATTTTACTTGAACTGAATTGGTTCGGTTTGAAGAGGATTTCCCCCGTGTGTCTCAACTAAAGGAGTAGCTGAACTCGTCCAATTTTTAAGCCAATACATTTCAGTTATACTTTAATACTTATGGCATGTTCATTTGGGTTGCACAAGAGCACTTACAACTTTTCGGACTCTTTCCCACCACCATAACATAACATAATAAACTACCTACCCTTTTCTAATAAGAGCAGCATAATACAAGAAAGAGCCGCTACTCACTTATCGATTCATCCTGCATTCATTTGTAATGAAGCAAACCGAACAAGCTCATTATTTATGGATGTGAAGTGAAGTGTTATTGACAAGACGAGGAAAGGAGAAAGAAGGACTTAACATCGGAGCGAAAAAAAAGTTTAACATTTTCCAGAACAAAATGAGAAGACAGGTAGAATAAGTTAAGTATATGGACAATGGAAGACCTCCTACTTTCACCATGCATGCTCATTTCTCCTCCCTTGCCTTACTGTCTTTCAATATGTCTCGCGTTTTCCCTTGACATTTAATTTTCCCTTCACTCTCTCCTTCAATTCTACATTCAAGCATAATATCCTACTTTAATCATGTTCACTAATCGTATATTATTTTCGTCATTTTGTGAACATTGGGCTCAGCTTCTGCCTGACAAAACATGATATCACGCTACTAATTCCACAACGTTGTCTGTTTATTAACGACTTCAAAATTTGATGATGCAAAAAAAATCCTTGAACATGATGCTTGACAAGAGAGCTTGACTGCGTGGCTGAATGATTTATTATACCTTTCATCTTCTAGCTGCACAGTGTAGTCCAAAACACTAAACAGTAAAATGAGTTGGAAATTGCTACGTATATGGGAATAGTATGTAAATAAGAATAGAAGATGACATACCGACTGTGAGAATAGAAATCAGTAAAAACAAAGACAACTATACCGAGAAAATAAAAACGTGAATCGTGACCATTATAAAATAAACGATATATTTTGACAATGTGTCACCTTTATGTTCATTCCGTCGGGCATTCAATATATTTCTTTGGAAACATTGCTACCTTTTCTTAGGCAAATGAGACTGTAATGATGCCTATAGAGGAGTTTCAGGTGTCAGAGGGCAGCAGCTGGTTGCTATACCCTCCTGTGTGTTTGTCCATCACAACTAAGTCCCCAACGAAAATCAGATGGCGCGAAAAACCAATACCCTATCCACGTATTTTTAGTTTCCATGTGGCTCACCAGCTGCCACCCACTTCTCACTTCGAACAAGTCTATTGGCAAATGATATACCATCTTTAATCCCGGCAAAGCATGTAAGATTTATATTGAATTATTTTCGACTGATAAATGGCATTTGGATTTGATGGTTATATTGTCATAAAATAAGATGATGTATTTCAGTACATAATAATGTATGTGGGCAGACTATATAGAAAGGTCATTGATCGCACTTCAGTACGTACTTAAAATAGTCTCTATGCCATGTGGAGTGGTTCAGAATTCAAAGAGAAACGTTACAAAAGACTAACGTTTCCACTTTCCCTCAACTGTGAAGAAAATTTTTCTATGAAGTAAGTAAGGTTGTTTCGAAGTGAAAAGCCGGCAGGGAAGATGATGAGAACAAAGTACACATGCATAAATTAAGCCATAATCATCATGCTTATCCCCATCAGCATATGATGATCATGATTACATTTATACATCATGCATCCAATCACGTTTTAAACCTGGTGACTTGAATTCAGCCATTTATTTTTCGTATGTAAAAAGTCTTCAAATTTTATCCCACAACAACTTTGTGGTGGGAGTTTTCACCTTGAGAATTTGAACTTTTTTTGTCTAAACTGAACTGAACTGGTAAAATATATATCATGAAGTTGAATGAAGTTGTAGAAAGAATGTTGAAAAGAAAACGGAGAAAAATGATGCGTATTAGTTTAGGAAAAACCTTGCATGATCTTCTTAAAATTTGCTCATTGCAGTACAATATTAAACAAGGCCCATATGAAAAAAATGAAGTTTAACGAAGAAACAACAGAAAAATAAACAAGTTATGTCGACGAAAAAGAAAAACAGTTTTGTTTTTATTTTCATCTTATTTAGTTTGCCTGTTGTCCTTCCCTGCTAACTTTTGTTGAAGGCCTTAGCTCTATTTTAGTGTACATATTTAACTACGTGCACAACTCAACAACTGTATGTTTACAGAAAATTACAAGCTGAAAAAAAAAGGACAGCGTGGATGGAAAAGATAAACATTTGCTTTGAAATTGCTGATTGCTTAAAACAAAAGCATGTGTGGAAAAATGACAAGGAAAGTTCTCCATTTTTCCATTCCGTAGAAAAGCATGAGACGGAACAAATTCTAAAATCCACCTAGCAGGATAGGTCATTTATGAAAGTCCAGTTTTTTCCAGAGCACTGCTGAAACACACGTCGGAATTCACAAACAACGTTCTTTGCCGTTGTGCTTATGTCTACGTGGCTTAAGGAGACTATGCATGCGAATTCCGTTCATCACATCACCTATGCTATTAATGTGTCCAGTAATATGTACCTATGTTAGTATGTTCGTATTTCTTAGAAAGTAAACATTGAACATATACGTTTATCAACTCTCTTCGCTTCACACAACTTGAGCTAAATTTTTAATGAAGCTTCCAACAAAACTCAGCTGCTAAATTTCCATTCATGTCATGTTCCCGATTTTCATTTGATATACTTTTATAACACTTTCTTACTTTCCTGTCTTACTGAGTTTTCATATTGCACATAATATTTTTGTTAAGCTATAAAGTTACAATTTGGTAAAATTTTGGTATAAAAACAAGTAGCACTCAAAAAACATGAAATCAAGCATGACGTAAGACTCGGTAATTTTCCAGAAAAAAAAGTTTCGTTCCTTGAGAGTTCTTTGTTAATTTTTAGGATGAGTTTGGAACAAAGATTAAATAAATTTATGCAACTTTGAATGAAATGATTTGACGGGAAATGCGTCATACATTCACAGGATTTAAAAAATCTACTCTCGTCATAATAAATGTGTGAAGTTTGGTTTTCTGATTAAATGCCCATTCGATGTTCTGGTTTGACGGACAAGCTCACTGAACTTCTCATTATTCATTTTATTCACTTGTCATCTTTAAAATAAGGGGGAAATCTTGGATTTTTAGTTGCGGTCACACGCATAAATTTTTGCAAACTTGATGATTTATATAATTTTATAATACACAACATAATATATTTGCCATGAAAAATTTCCAACGAAAATACCGCGTCGAAAGTTAACCCAGACCCAGAGCCATACGTCAGAAGACATAGTATTGAATAATAGTAATAGTGAAACCATAATAAGCACGTTATGTCACTTAATACTGCTAAATAATGACGATGATAATGCGAGAATTAATTTACTATTCGTTCAGCGTAATTTATGAGCGCTCATACATATTTCGTACACTATATGAAGTTCAATTTACTACTACAGTGCAGTGTAGCTGGGATATATAGCTGTATATAATTAACATAATCACATCACAGACATTTAAATAGGCAGGATGTTTAGCTAAACAGAAATCCTCCCGACATGAAATGTACATGAAGTTTTGGCTTTTCAAATAATAGTCTATAAAAAACCTCAATTGTACAAAAGACAAGATACACGCGGAAAAATATACTCGGATATTTAGTGCCAAAACCAAGGTCATCAGAGTCGAACACCAAAAATATTACGACTTCTACAAACCAAAATAAGTCAGGCAGACTAAAATATAAGAATAATATAAACATTGAATATATGTAATTTGTTATAATAGCAGTAAAGGTAATGTACAAAATATATGAAGTGAAAATGTGAGCCATTTCGGAACAGACATCATACATCATTCATTCTGTTTCAGCATCAATAGCATCATATCATCATCATTTCGTTGACTGTTGACTTGCTTGTTTGACTGCCAGTGCTCATTTCTTTCGTCTTTCACTGGTTTGTTGACACAATCCACCCAACCCAACTAACATATCCAACGAACCCATTCAAAAAAAACTTATCATTAGCGACTTTATGGACTTTTGTCTTGCCATTTGGGTTGCGACTACTGCAATAATGTATGTATGTTGGCTGTAATATAATAATACATAGAATCTATCTGCAAAAAAACATGCACGTATATGTAATAGTAAAATTAGCTAAGCAGAGAATCAAGCCAGATCTGTAACGAAAGATGAAAGAGCAGAAATGGTAAAATCGATAAATCCTACAACCTACAACCTAAAACACAGTACAATTTTTTATTACAATCTGTACAATAGATAGTACATACTACACAGCCCACGTAAACCTCCAGTGTCAGTTATGTTTAGTTTATACTATAATGATGATCACATCAACCCAGCCCTCTAAATCAACTTTCCGTTTTTTATCCCCATCATTATTTTATCACTATCGCTAGATATAATATACCTATATGACTTGCATATGAAATATGTGTACTTACGCTGCAGAAAGATAGAAACAAATCTAAAAAGAACTGCGAAACGAAATGCACATATTTTGCGCGCTGAGCTGACGAATGTTCTAGAGTAAAAGTACAACCTTTGACAGAGAAACCCTTACGAACATTTTTTTAAAGCTCTATTGAATCATCAGTTTGATAATCTCATCGGCAAATGACACAACTAGTAGGTAAATTATAGAGGAGTGTTATAAGGTGATTTTTAGAGTGTGTTTGCGCATCATAATTTTTACATAAACCAGCTCATTCTGCCTACGCACTCTCATCATCATCTGGCTAAAAAATAGCAAATTACATTAAGAAAACAGCACTTCGTTGTTCGTGTCTACGATTACCAGCAGCACAGCATGTGACGTGATCGTCATAATCGAAATGAGTGTCATTTCACCATCATATCATAAAAATACACTCAAGCTGGGAACAATTTCAGTCCACAGCGGATTTTTAAGCACGTTTATGTTCAGTCGAAATGTTTTCACGGGGAATCCTTTTCGACCAGTAGCATATAATATGTAGGAACAATAATGATGATTACTCTTTTTGTCTTCACTATTTTACTGCCATGCCATTTGTAAAACGTACATCATCATTGTAATAGATAGATGGACCATGGAATGGAACTACGATGATGATCATGATCGCATAATATAACCGCATCTCAAAACTGTTAAGTTTTTCAAAAAATAAAATAAAATCCTAATGGAAGATGGAGTAGGCATAAAAATCGATGAATTTTGTTGATATCACGTGGTTTGTGTAGAGAAACCTATCATCGTCATAAAATTCATTACGACCACGACCTCAACAGAATAACAGAAGGCTCCATATTCCATTTTCTTCAACACAAGCAGGCAGTCACCATGAGCAGAAAAAAGTAGTTTTACGCCTTCCTCCTGATAAATAATTCAAATTTTTATAGTCTTCTGCGGACTACATCTTTTCCTGTGTTTCTTTCCAACAAATATTTTGCTTGTAGCAATAGATAAAAAATAGTTGAAATTCCGCATCATGTCATTTCCTTTTCCACATCCGCTGTGAAGTAACAGCTTCACCAAGAGAGCTAAAAGTATTTTATAATCCTACTTTTAAAACTTTCTCTCATGGCATTATTGTCATCGCATAAAGGGCCCAGGGAAGAGTGAAGAAAAGGGAAATCGGGACATTTGTTTCATCGTATAGGAATACTTACATTTTACATCGTTCCAACTCCAAGACTTCCAAGGACAATCTTACTTTGACCTTTGCGCAATTTTTGTAGTCAGCTTATTTAAAAGTAAACTAGAAAGAACCAGACACACCATTTATTTGCTGCATTGCTTTCTCCTACTAAGAAGTACCTACATGCATTGCATAGTACATACTGACACTTTCATCGGACCAATTTATCCTGGAACCATAAAACACTCTAATTTTGTTTTGAAGACACGTAAAAATCCATTGTCCAATGCAAAATATTTTCGTATAAGCGTCAAATGGTGATAATGGGATTGGCAATCAACATTGCAGATATGACGTTGATGACCATGGAATTTGAATAGTTGTAAAACGACTTGCCACAGTAAGTTCTTTCGAATTATTTGTAGTTGAATATACAGTACTGCTATTGCTGTCATTCTCATAATTTGACTGGAAAGAATATAAAGTTGAAGGACAGGAACAGGAGTACAAGGAGCGACAATGACAATGGAATTCGTAATGGAATTGTCAATTGAAACTTTCAACAAAATTGACAGACAGACATATATTATGTTCCCCTTTCAGTGCAGCGCGGTATAAAGTCAATAAGCAAAGCAAACACTATTGATAACACACACACGCCAGCAAAGTGAAAGGAAAACCATTTCCTCGAGTAAACACTTGATCCACTTTGGAGAATTAATACCAAACCTTTTGAATATAGTGTAAATATTAACTGACGACCATTAAAAAGGCAATGGGTGCTAATTTAATTGAAAATTATTATGCTTCATGAGAGCCAATCATAATAGACTCAACTGAGTTGTAGTTATTTTTATTGTGACTACATGATTCCCTGTTGTGCCTCCAGGCGTAATTCAAGTTTAGTGGTTGATGTTGTTCTTTTTTGTCACGTCATAATAATAATAAAAAAGGCATAACGAATGACTATCATCGCGCCACCAACGACCACTTTTATTTCAAGGCCAGCCACTTTTTGTTTGTTCCAATACCACTTTTACAACCAGTCAAAATGTTATTCCAGCGAATTTTCTAGTGTGCATCTCTGTCACTTAAAATCCAACTTCTTAACAGTTGCTTGTAATTATTCGCGGAATAAATGGCGAATGGCTGCCGTGACAAAAATTGAAAGAGTATTTATCCAGTAGCATCGCACACGAAAAGTTTGTTTTGCTAGAAACGTGATGAAGTCAGTCACGAGGCCAATTTCTAGAACCTTAATTCAATTTGAGAAAGGGGCAAGCAGGATGATGCTTGATTTGCAAGGATGCATCACATCCACTGAAAATCATTCCGCTCGCGCCCACTAATACCTTGCTTTCATTCTCATTATATTTATTGATTTTCACCGGAAAACGTCGGTTTTGAAACCTAGACAGGAACTTTCAACTGAAAAATGTAGAACTTTCATGGAAGAGGTTGACCCTGTCCTCTTTCAGGTTTCCATCATCATATAACAAGAAATCATTTAATTGAGCTCGTAAGAGTACTCTTTCCGATGGCATAAACGGATGATTCACCTCAGTTTCCTCCACATTCACATACATGTTTTGGTTGGAAACCCTTTGAATCCAACAAGCACAAAATAAAGTGATAAAGATGCGCTTAATGACATTACTTACTTCGATTTTTACTTGGAACTCTATATGGCTGACTGATCTACATATGTAACTATAATTATAATTAATGCCAAGCAGATTACAGAGTAGATATTTATTTTCCTGACATGTTCAATTACCCGACACATTTATCTTCATCATATGATACATACATAGCAATCAAGATGATCTGATCTCGCTCTGTGAATATTCTACCAAGCCTCATTTGTTCTCATTTTGCCTTTTAAAATCTATTTGACCTTGAATGTGGGATTGAATACACCAAGTCATCTTAAATTATATTACTCTTGCAAAAATTACATATTATGTGGCTCGCTCAAAGCTGCCTGCGTTGTGTTGTACTTTGCGAAGTGAACAAAACTGTTTTTTTAAGTCGGTGCCACCATATTTTACAAGGATCATGATAATAAAAAATATCATTGTCAATAACTGTGTCAAGTGCACTCATTTTAAAATTCATAAAAACCCAAATTACAAGGCAAGGTGACATATTATATTATTCGGTCCTTCCATAAATATCCTCACGTTAATCAATTTACACATTCTAAAATGAAGGACTGCTACGGCCATACGACTGCTCTAATGACATCATAAGAACACAAAGTCATATTTTTAAACGTAAATGTGCAAGCCAGAGGCTTATTTAAAGACAAGCAGAAAAGCGTGCATTTTTTAAAGTTTAAAATAAAACAATGACTATTGGATACGCCGTTATCAATGCAACGTCAAACTTTTGTTTTTCACAAATATTTTCATCACACCGTGTTTACGTCTTGAAGTTTAGATAAGGTAGGGCTGCAGAAATGAGAATAAGGAAATGGTTTTACACGAGTGGAATACGAGGAAACCGGATGTAATGCAAATAGCTCTTCTTTAAGTTTGACTCCTCTTACAGATCACGCCCATCACGACAACAAACAAAAAGCGAGTAAAAAAGCTACATCGTAAAGTCAAGTCAAACCAACAGAGCACATGACTGAAGGAAACGAAGGAATTCATTAAGACGCTTCTATTTTTTTGCAAAACCTTTATTGTAAATTAGCCATGAGACTCAGCTCCTTACAGCAAATTACTCGAGCAATATTTTCAGAAATGTTGTTTGGATCTGTCAGTCTCATAAAAATGTTTTGTTTGTTGTCATCCTGTGCTGCACAACGTATAATCACAACACAGCACGTTAATTTAACAGCTTTTGTAACGAATGTATTCATGCATTAAATGACCTTGTTTCCTCTCTGGTGTAACATGCGTTATTTTTACTTGCTCATACACTGAGCGTACCATCCCAATCATAATCATTCTCATCATTAAAATCATATTTTACCAACATGATGACAAACGATGTGTGCTAAAGCTACATGTATGTACATATATTATGCGCATAATCATGACATGTTTTTGGTGAATAATGGCGAAGCTCTGGTGTAGATTAATACATAACTAAACAAATCAATGGAATATATCGATTGACATAAAATTGTGCATAATTTGACATGACATAATTATTTTTTAACCATTTATCTTCATGGCGTAGATCCACAGTAATATACAATTCAAAAATAAATGCCGACTGAAAGCGATTAAAGAACTATAAAGTAGCAAATTATTTAACTTTAACAACTTACGTTAGCGACTTTATAACCGTGTATAATTGACGTGGATTGCGTTTCTTCTTCATTGTACGAAATTATGATAGCTTGGCAATTACGTCAATTACTACGTTATTTAACTATTTAATCACAGTTCAGTTATGTTATGTATTGCACAAGCTTTATTTCCTTTTTAGCTTTTCAAGCGTAATTAATTTTATTTTAATAGAAAAAAATGTGTTCGTGTAAAAACTCTGTGCTAAATATGGGTCCACATCTCATCATCAAAGTCATCATCAACATGTTTCTTTTCAACTTAAAACAACTGAACAGTTCATCAAAGATTTCAAGATAGGCACACATCAAGAAAGAAAACTGCAACATTAGTGCACTGAACGTAACGTAACACAACGCAACGTAAGATGCTTCACACTTTTATCAATTTATCAGCATTCACGTCAATCAGTAGCAATAGTAAAATGCACTTTTGTGCAGAACGAAACCGGTATTTACCGTAATGCCTTTTATCCCTTCATCCTTCTGCAACAATGCACACACGGATAGGTACACAAAACTTTATTAGTTTTGATATTCTGTCTATCAACAATACCGTATTGCACAGTCAACAATGAACCTCAACAGCAGCACTGCCCTGCTGCCCGTCAAAGATGGCCATATTATTATATGAGTTTCAATAATCTACTTTTAGTCTTTTAGGTCAGCAGCCTTATTCCTGGTTTCTCTTCAGCACAACTCATCACTTAACAAACTCGTCAACAATAAAGCTTGACAATTAAAATTGTACATAATGTACTCTTCGTGAGAAATAAATTAAAATGAATTTTATGCAACACTTTTATGAACATGCAATTTCAATTTCTTGTTCTGGAGTAGTGACTTTTCCACTGGACGACTCTTGTCAACGAACCAAACCAACAATACGCCAAAAAATAAGAACTCATTTTTGTAATAATTAACACATAACTTTGTTTTACGTACAAACGTAAAATATTTTCTGAACTACAGACTTGTTCTTCTCTCTTATAAATTGGTGATGATGTAGGTTTAAGATAAAAACGATTATTTCATATGATGTACAATGACGTGTTATTAAAACGTGCATAATAGATGAATATTTATTCATAGGCGTGGTGTGGAGGACGCCTGTGTACTGGTGTAGACCAAAAATATATTCTTTTCGCAAAAATTGACGAGCCGAAAAGAAAATTGTATTATAAAAATATTGAAAAAATATGAGTTTGTGTTTTTTGTATTTTTATGCGTTGTGGGAGGACGTGAACACGTCGTGGGTACTAATAAATGTCTCCATATAGGGCTTATAGGCAGTCATGTAGGGATGATGTGATAATGATGACTTGACCATTTTATTATTTATGTATGCATATATGAGCTAGAAATATACTTTACTTTACTGACTGAGAATGGGATGTACAGTACACAATGGGATGGAAAGAATGGTGTGCACTGACCCAATTTTAGACCAAAATGAAATGAATGTAAATCTTTAATAAACTTGCTATTTTCTGTGCAGCCGACGACGATTTCATTTTGTGTCGTGCTCAATAAATTATTCATCTCTGACATTATCAAAAAAACTGGCCAGTGAAACAACCGGCTTAGCGTGAATTACTTAATTAATTCTCCCAAAATGTATAGCAAAGCAGAAAGAAAAGCCAACCTGAACCATCAACCATATTCGATTTTATTCTTAGAGAAACTGTATACCTGTCATTGTCCTTTTTAGTTCCTCCAACCACCGAATTTTCATCTAAATTATCCAAGTCCACCTCCAAGTCAGTACGGATTGTTGAGATTGTACCACCACAGCTTGCATAAGAATCACTACTACTCACACTACTCCCACTACTGCTATTTTCCCCTCCCGATTGAGAACTTCGATTATTAGATTGCTCCTCATTGAGAATGGGCAACTGCTCGTCATTTAAACCACTCCCTCCACCACCACTTGAATGTGAGGACGCTGATGTGCTCATCACAGAGGCTTCGACAGGACTACTCATCGGAGCATCACCCTCAACTTCTCCTCCCCTTGGTTTAGCTCCCCCGACCAATTCAATTGGTGAAGTCTCTGGGGTTTCAGGAGTGGTCTCAATCGTACTCGTTCTGTACTGAAATACCCCTTTACTAGACGTAGTTTTAGTGTACAATGACTGGGGTCTTTGATTTCGGGGTTTACAAATACTTGTTCCCGCTTGGCCCGTACCCTCCGTCCCAGCAGAGCTGGCTGCGGCTGCCGTAGATTGCTGTACAGTTGCTCCTTCGTGATTATTTGGTATATCATCGTGATTATTATTGAGGGCACTTTTAGGCTCGTGACTCTGACTTCGAAAAAAGTTCAAAATCTGATTACTCGATTTGGCCTTAGCCGAGGCTCTTCGTTTACTCGGCATGTTACTAGTATTGGCGTTGCCAGTGGTGTCGTAAAAACTCCGATGTCTGCGCAACTCGAATGGGCTACTGGGAATACTGCCACCTGCGCTAGCAGCAGCAGAGCCATTGATTTGCTGCTGCTGTTCTCCCTTCCCACTCATATTCGTACTACTACTTTGCTCCTCCATACTTTCTTCTTTAAATCAACACTTTTAGATAATGGGCTATTGTAATATTGTCATCATCAATATTTCTGTACCGTCATTAAAATCAATATTTGTTCCCAGAAGCCTCAACCTCTTTTATTGAAAAAAAATCCCTTTCATTTTGCATAGAAGCGAACGAATATCGAAAATGAAGATTGCAAAGGTCGATTCTTATAAGAATTTTGAAATGATGGCTTGACGGTGAATGTAAAATTACGTCTTTGGTTTAGAAGATATCAAGCAAATTATTGATTTTATTTTGCCAACCAAGGCCAGCCCACCACAACTCATATTTATCGTTTTATTACCCCTCTCGTCTCTACACTCTCCGACTCTCTTCAACTTTGTTTACATAAAAAAGAGTCAAGATGAATATAATATTTTGATTTTGTTTGCATATGGCTCGGCCTGATAAACTTGCTGAATTGTACCAGCCGAAAAAATAATTATTGGTAGCAATAAAAGCTAATAGATCCCGGTCCCAAAACGCCAATTCTCAAGTCACGTTCGGCCCTCGTAACAACTTAAAGTGGGAGAGAGCTGCGCTAATTAAAACTGTACGTATGGTACAACACAATAAACCGAGTTGCTACGTTATCTGTACATATGTTGCTGCTGAGTTGCTACTAGGCTTTAATGACTCAGATTTTATAGCGGTATATTTTACTTATTTTCGAAAACCTCACTTCACTCGTTGAAAACAAAAACTGAACTGCTCTGATTTTACAAACTGCATCAGGAGTAGAGATCCATTTTTGCCCCTCTTCTTCTCTCTTTCTTCCTCGTTTTTTTTAGCTGACCGGATGAATGATAATGATGATGAATGAGCGATGTCTCAGTTTTAGCAGCCAATAAAAATATACAAAGCAATCTTAAACAAACTGCTTATTTGCATTTACGATGTATACATATTATGTATGTATATGTATATATGTAGGTAATCAGCACCATTTCCATTCACTATTTCCAGTTTACTCAGATAAGTATATTCAGAAGAAAAATTACAATGTCAGCTATGACCTTTTTCTTTGAAGGTTTGCAAAAAGTTTTGCACAAAACGTGATAACAAGCACATCGAACACCAAAAACACCAAAACCATCAAGTCAGTTAACTGAAAAGATCATTAAATAGCTGCTAATTCTGCTTTAATTATCACAACCAAAACTTTGAAACCCTGAGCTGTGCGTTGCGAGTGTTTAACAGGAGAAAAATGTTAATCCCCACCTGGTCTGATATGGACTATGAACATGGACAACCCCAAGTAATTCCTATACACGCGTATCAAGCATCGAACGAAACTGATAATACCCGAACGGTTATGTTATCAATATATCAATACATTCTTCTTATCACAATCCCACTCTCCAGTGATGTAATACTGCTCGCTGGCTGTTCTCCTTCCAACGACAAAGGTGAACCAGAACTGGATACTTTCACGAATGACTCAAGTTACTCACGTTTTGTCGCCTGCTTGCGCTAATCTACTCAATTTTTAGCACATTTTTATCCAGCATAATAATATGAACAAGTAGAGCCAAGAAGTGTTCATATTATTATCTCACTATTATTAGTCAAGACACATGCAAAGACTAATGGTCTGCTGTAGTGCTAATGTTCAAGTGAAGGTATTTTTCTTCTTCTTGAGAAGAGGACGAACATTTTTGATGCATGAGACATTCACTTGCTTGAATGTAAAATGAGGTTGTAATGTAATATGAGTGAATGGTTGTCAAATATGTGGAGTGAAGCAGTAATAGTGTTTTTGGTGGACACTCGTTCTGCCAGACAACCAAAAATCCAATAATCCTCCGCCATCAAAGCTATTTTTCTTGCTTTATTAACATACACAACTCTACTCCCATTTTCAACACTGCAAATAATCAACGAAATTGCTGTTTTGTGCCCTATAAAACGGCACGGGTATTTCTTAATAAAGTCCTACTATACTTTCATCAAGCTTGTTCACTTGGTTTGATACTGGTTGGCTTGTTGGCTTGTTGCGTGATGTGATCTGATAATTTGCGGTATGTTGTTCGCCCAGGCAAGCAAGCAAGCGTGCTAAAATAACTTTGTTTTCCTTGTCATTTTTGTTTTCCTAATTAAACTTTGCACACCACCTCACAGTTACATAAGCACACAAACAGATAAGCGTTCACGACAACACAATGACACTATATGTCAATTTCAATTCATGGTGAATATATGGTGATGATGATGGTGTCGTGCCATTAGAGTCAACATGGACAACAAACAAACTTATTCTATTCCATGCCATGGCATGTCATGATGACGACTTATAATTTAGAATACACAATCGTACACAGTCGTACTTTGCACTACCATCGAAAATCCAAATTAATTAAGTGACAAAAGAAAGAGAACATATTAAAAGCACGAGAAAAATGAACAAACTCCATATTACTCTAATGATTTTGATTTTAATAAATGGTCCGGCTCAATAAAAATGTCTACGTTTGCCGTTATTCCTATACGACCTTTTCACACGATCCAGTTATGATTGGATAAAACTGCATGCAATTTGCACAAAACTTTATTGTCAATTTGATGAAATATATAAAATGGACATTGAATTAAATGAACAATCAGATCAAACAGCAGCAAGCTGATCGTCGCAAATGCAACAGGCTCCTTGTATCTGTTTGATGCATAAAAACTGCTGACATGATAACTCTTGTGAGTCAGAGACCCTTTTAGATCAGCAATATTTGTACATGCAAAAGAGAGACACAACAGACAGAGCAAAATATACAGCACCATTAAATATTCATTGGACAAATGACTGCAAAGCACTTAGAACAACCTTGTTCATGTTTTATATTAAAACGCCAGATGCTATGTATAGTATATGTACAGTGTTTTAAGTATGTTTTATGTTTTGTTGTTATATATCTTTTCTAATTTCAGCACGAAAAGCAGTTGTTGCAGAAAATTCATGTACGTTTCTGTGAGAAGATGTGAAAAACAGCTGCATATCTTTTACAACATATTTTTCATCATTTGCTACATTACATAGTACATAGGTATATATTCATCAAGTCAAGTTTTTTAAGCAAGAAAAAGATCGGAACAGCATTAAAAGCCCCTTCTCATGATCGCAATCATGATCCTCAATCCTCACAGCACAGCCCAAGACAACTGCGGTTCAGGTATTAGCAGACCAGCGAATTGCTTGTATGCATTCAAAAGCTGTAATACGCAATGTATTGCATATGATAATAATATAATAAAAAGGATTATATATTAAATATATGCGCCAGTGTATCAAAACTCTACTGATATACATGACCATGTAAACCGTAGTTGTTGTTGAATTGTAAATTTGTAAAAAAATGAGGTAAAAAACAAGCAAAGGTAAAGAGTAAAGAAAGGTGAGGTAAAAAATGATAATATTGCGAGTGTGACGCGAGCATATATTCAAGTAGAAGCAAGAACAACGGTAAGTCAAGTCAGGCCAATTCAATGGAGCCTCAACGCAAGACTAGATAGCTAGAGCAAAAGTAAAGTCTGTCTTAGTCTCTTCTCTGTGTTATCTTCTTCTATTGCTAAATGTTATATTGTGAATTGTACTTTGTTCTGATTGTGTGGTTTGGTTAGCCTCTAAATTTTTCTCGTCAAGTGGCACTGCACACATTACGCCAGCCAACATCAAAAAGCCAAAATGAGCCAGTCGGTGGTGGAGTGAATGAAGTAAAGTGTTTTTATAGTGGTTATGGTTTTGGTGAATAAGTACAGGTACATTTGGAAGAGCACACAACTCATCATGTCTTGTTTGGGATGTTCGTTGTCGTAATTTTTTAAGAGGGCCTGCTCAGAGTAGCATTTTAGATAAATGTACTAGCAAACCGATGCCAACCAAAACTATCTCTATCTATACAGTACAGTGGTCTATCTAGTCTGCAAAATCTGTAGGAGTGCTAAAAATTGAAAGATTCAAGCACAGCAAGAAGTCCCCTAACAGTAACACCTAAACACTACTCTCCTCTCCTCATTGTTGCTCAGTTTTATACATTTCTGTTCTGGTGTGGGTGTGGGAGGTGCCTCTGAATCCACTCCCTACTTAACCAACTGATGTGAAAATCCACTACATGTGCAAGGAAATTGCAATGCATTTTAAATAAGATACAAAACACAAAAGTTGGCAGATTGAAGTTCAGTACAGAGTACAGAGGCTTTTGATAAAACTGAGCGTACGAGATGGATTGCCTACGGAATTTTGACAGAACTGCACAAACTTGACTTTGATTAGATGTTGCCTCATAAGAAGCCACAGATGATAAAGGTTAAAGGCTTAACCATTTGGCAACCCTTTACACGGTAGATAATGCCAGATTTGTTTTAGCAGACTTACCGACTGCGTGCTACAAGCATGTGAGCTGACCTGCAACAATCGACAACAATGAAAAGGAAAACATTTTAAATGACAGTGATAGTGTTGCAAATTTGAAAAATCAAGGTTTTTTCAAGATTGTCAAAAGTCCAAATTAGAATAAATATGCTAAGAACAAAAAAGCTCTGTGCCTTATTATTATCTTTCTTACTCACATTAGAATCATTTTCGTGTATGTAGTATGTATACTTGACTTTATTTTTAAGCTGACTCATTCAAAGCACATATAATATGTGGTACAGTAAATCGTACATCGTCTAGTGCCTTTCCTCTATTACCAAAACATCTACCGCGAGACAATGCACACATACTATTTAGTATTATATATACACGCTAAAATTACACATCTTTTGCATAGCTTTTGAACATTTTCTAGCCAAGGCTAGAATCAAAAACAGATCTAGAGAATGAACGAAAGGATGACGTTTGATAATATTTAAATACAAGTAAGTACTTACGTCAGTACGAGTACTCCATTTCGGGATTGCGGTGCTGCATTGCACATTTTGCTACATCTAATTTAATCCATAACCACAGCCAACATCGATATTGACTTTGATTATAAATAGATAAAATATGAACAAAGTACATATACTTCATTCACATTGCGGATTGTGACTAACAGAATTCAAGGTGATACGGGATGAAAACAGAGACGCTGTATCTTGGGATGATTTTATAAAAAACTTCACAACAGCCCAGCCTATGCATGCCTGAGCACAAAAAACAAAGTAGTATGTGTAATTTAGGTGTTCGATGATGGCGTGATCTACTCTTCCTTTTTATTTATTGTCGTTAGTCTGCCCATTTCGAAAGGTTTTAAATGTAGGTAGATGCGAGCAAGATTGCTCACACCAGTCACACCACCAAATAAATTGCTAACTTTATAGGCAAACTTATGCGCAACATATCTACGTAACTCAACATCTTTCTTTATAATCCACTACCAACCAGGTGCACATAAATAAATTTTACGTGTCATTTTATTTTGCCTGAAACCAGAACAGACTGAGGAATTATTTAATACACAAATAAGAATGTTGATAGAATGGCGAGATAACTCACAACTCAGGTTTCCTTACGATTCTAGTCCAGTAGTGTAGCTACATTATTCACGTGACTTTTGACATAACATATATTTTCATATTTGCTTCCAAAATACAAATATGTCTACAGTCTTCACTGTATGCAATTTAATTGCTTACGCAAAGTCTGTCGCTTGCACTTGACTCGATTCCATAAAGTTTCACGTTTCACTGAAGAAGCATTTATTTAATGTTTGATATTCTGCTTTACTGAAGGGTAATCGCTAGTATCATGCATACTTTCTTTCTGTTGTTTCTATTTTGTCATTTAAGTAGCAAAGTATCACATTGCAAATTTATTATTTCGTAATCGGTCACAAAGCTAATATAAAAATTCTCTTTATGGCAAGTCAATAAATCTGTCTACTTTTGTGTTCACTGGAAAAATAACTAAATTTTATAGCCAGATAAAGAGAAAACTACAACAAAAGTCAAAGCATTTGGGTTTTTATTTTATAAAAGAAACCATGCATGAAAATTGGACTTCCTTTTAGTCTTTTTATAATCGAAACTTATGCATCACGGTTTCTTCTCTATTTTCATCTCAATTTCGTAGAAATAATGTTCATCTCAATATTATGAAGTTGCACACAAAATCTTCTGAGAATCCGTTAAATTTAAAAACGACGAGTTGTGAATTCCAAAAAAAGCTAATGCTATCTGCGTTGCCTACTTGATACAGCATGCTTTCACCTTTTACATTTAAACAGGCTTTCAAGGATGTGTAGGTACGTACATTTTTTCTTGGATTTATGGAAACTACGATAATAGGAAATCTCATTCAGCATAACAGAGGAAGTAGCCCTTGAGCACAGAGGTGCGAACTAGTTAGCTGAACGTTAGAATGTGTACTTACATGAGATACATACATACATGGGTGAAAATTAGAATAGCCAATAGCCTTTGTTTGAAATTACAAGATTTATGGCATTTATTCTTCAGTTTAAAGGGAAGGAATTCCCATTTGTTCTCGCTGCTTTCTACTCA
Organism: Entomobrya nivalis; assembly: GCA_034695485.1. Classification (NCBI taxonomy): domain Eukaryota; kingdom Metazoa; phylum Arthropoda; class Collembola; order Entomobryomorpha; family Entomobryidae; genus Entomobrya; species Entomobrya nivalis. The sequence continues at coordinate 18,501 of JAQFZH010001117.1, forward strand.
CACAACATATTAATACAACAACAGCAAAACTCCACGAGCGAATAAAAGTCACGTCCCGCGACGACGGCTTGGCACTGTTCTTTTGGTTTTTACTATTGAATATGTATACCATTAAGTTCCAGATAATTTATTTTGGAGCACAAAATGAGATAGGGATACTTTAGAAAAATGGACTTATGAATAACTGAATAGAGTGGATTAAGTGTTTTCCGAGTAGTCCTATTCAAGCAAACGCCGCTCTTCTGAGAAATACTTTAAATTTGTAAAAGGGATTTAGTTTCAGGTAGATACCCTCTCATAGTACCATCATTTTCATCATAATCCTTCCACAAAATGATCAAACACTAAGGGCAAAAAGTGGCCTTGAACTTTTAAAGAGAAAGCAAAAGCATCATGCAAAAGTGTTTCCCATTTTGTGTGTCTATGAATTAAAAACGAGAAAGAAGCTACGTGAAAGCAGTGAAATTTTATGGACGTTTTTAAGACAGCTTCTTCCATGCAATATTATTCAAAATCATATCAGCATTCATTCAGCATTTGGTCTACGTGTAGTACTTCTGTCGTTTCGTAGTCCAGAAAACTCGCACTACTAAACCGTCAGGAATGGTATATGTATTATCCCTTCCGCCAAGTGAATTTACAGCTGCTGAAGCCAACCAGTCAGGGGGGCACAAAGTTTTCGTTTGCTTTCGTCGTTAATCAGATGAGTAGCTAGTGGGACCATTTGGAAAGAAAGCATAGGAAAACATAACATCACTGGAACGTGAAGTGTGATGTGATGATCCTTACTTACATTATTTGTACATGCAACACTATATACCATTACTGTATATTATATCAACTATCAAAATATTCTTGTTCTCGGGAAATCTAACTCGAAGAACACGAGGACGAGACCCATTGACCCATTCAAGTAGGAGAAGAGGACACAAAAGTTTGTTACGAATGAGTTCTAGGCAAATACTATTATGATGTCATGCCATGTCAGCCTCGATGTTTTTGTATAAAGCTGAGATTGGAGATGAAGTTTTCCGAGAAAATTTAGCGAACAACATAATATAGATAGCATGTATACCTACATCATATCTCTGTTTGATGATTTCCTTTCCAATTAGAGCGGAAACTGGCATATTCAATCCACTGTAAATTGGCTTTCTATGTGATATTCTTCAAGGTCTTGATTATAAATAAGCACGTGACTTTATAAAATCACAATTATACACGTGCATATGTATTTGAATTGAATACAGGTATCGTAAAAGTTCCACCGATCCCGAGAACGCTTTTTCAGAAAAAATCCGGGCTAATTCATGAATACATTACGGGCATGGAAAAATCCCGGATTTTACCCCGCGATCCGGGGAACAGCGTTCGCGCGTTCGAGAATTTTTACGATACCTGATTGAATACATGACTTCAATTAACTTACTTGCTCGACAGTTGAGGGGACGGTGAAGAGTGGAGAAAGTGGAGCAGCTCGACTCTCAACTTGGTAATTTCTTTCCGGTGAGAGTAGTACGAGTTGTAGAGGCTCTCTGCTGATGTGCTGTTGTCAGATGTAAAAGTGGAAGTTGGAAGAAGCGCCAAACCAACTATTAACTGGTGAACCATTATTCTCCGTCTTCTCCTCCACCGAATTCGTTCGGGATTAAACGCAAGTCTACAAATGCTACTACTATTGATGATCACGAGGATAACCTTAGAGCCACTTTTACGAGTTTTTATATTGCTCCTTGGAATCCTCCTTCTTCTGCGAAATCCCACAAAACAATTCTCTTCAAACTTTCCGACAAGCCCAACCACTTCTCCAGCAGCAGCACCAAACGAAAGCTGACAACAACTTATTATCATTACCATCCAAGTGGTGGGAAATATGGATAATCAATTTAATTTTATGAAAGGAATTTTGTGTTCAAGTTTTCTGCTTGGCAATTGTGATGAGTAAACTTATATTCCTTATGTCTTTGTTTGATAACAGCAAAGTCACGGAATATTTCAGAAAACTTTATGCTCTCGTTCACAAACATCCTATGACAGTGGTTTACCAGGAAATGTTGCTGAAAGTTTTCACGGCCACACACACACCAACAATAAAAATTACGCCACCCAAAGAAAAATGAACGTGTCTCCAAAAATTACTGACCCAGTCAAATATTTTTAAAACTATGTCACCATTTAACCATAATTAATTGCTGTTTTAGAGGCCGGGAAACTTTTGTAAGCACATGTACTTATCAGTGGACATAAGACAGTGGTCGCTGTTCCAGACAAGAATGAAGTGACTAGCTGGTACATGCAGACGTTCAAAGAGAAGAATGCAGGGAAAACCGAACACTTCAACTTTCAATGCAGCCAAACACCAAAGTTTTATCGTGTAAATTTTGTGCATAAAAATAACACAGTATGAGCTGATATTCCAACACGGAAAAAAGTAATACTAACCAATTTGACTAACAAAATAAATGGCCAGCTTATTTCCCCATTAAATGAACAATTGAAAAGTTGCATGATTCCGTCCCGTCCCATGTTTCGTTTCTCCAGCAGAGCATTTACTGATTTACTCAATCAGCATGAAAAGGAAAAGCGTTTTTATGTACTTGTTTTTCATTTCAGTTGTACATTTCAATCCTCATGATACCAATATCGTCCCGACCAAAAAACAAACAAAGTACAAAGACCAGAATTTAGAAAGTTTGTAGGAATGGAATGGAATGCGACATGCCTATTTTTGTACACCTATTTCATTTCTACTTCCGGTGCTATACGTGATAGTGATAACCAATAGTGATAGTGGTATGCATACGTAGCTTCCATAAAAATTAAGTTCGAAGTTGCAAAGCTACATATAAGCTTACTTCTAAAAGGAAAAATCCTTTTTGCTTTCCTGTCCAAAACTTTTATAGATTACGGACCAAGTCAACAGGAACGCCATCCAACCAAAAAAAATACATGGTTGTGTGCCCATTTATGAGATACTGCTACAATCTAACAAATGATTCATGATTTCATATACTTTCTATTGTCTTCATTAATATCATGCTTGTCAAGAATACACCAAATAAATGTCTTCTTTGCCACTCGCCCTTCTTCATTTTTGGGGGAGACTTCCAGAAATAAAAGTGAGGTCAAAAGTAACAATAAGAGTAGAAAAAACTTCCAACTTCATTTTCTGACCCCGCGTTCGCGTCCGTAGGAAGCTATTAAAGTGTATGGAGATCGGGCAGGCAAATCAATTCAGTCAAACTCACGCAGCGTTCTGGCAAAAGCCACTGCCAAAAACAAAATTAAGTGGCAATACGGACCTTTTCAATTCAATTACGAGGGTTTTGATGATGGGTAGAGTCAGTACCGTATCTTTTCTTATTTCCCAAGTTATGGAGAAATAAACGTCAAGCGTGCGAACGGACAGAAAAAGGAAGGACAAAGCAATAAGGAACACGCGGAAACGACACGTTCTCTCCTTCGAAGAATGAACATGAACTGCATTGCATGTCACTTTGACTTGACCCAAGAAGCTCAGAGTTGGCAGGAGTGAAGGCCAAGTTGATGTTCCAACGCATTTGTGCGCAATATGTTGATTATCATGTCTGATTTCTAGTATACTTGCCGCTCTGGATAGATATGTATGGCACCTAAACATGGAGATAACTTACTTCTATATACAACATGTAATTTCAATACGCGAGTGATCAAAGTTTGCAATGAGCCGACAAGAAAATCGTCCAATGTCGTGACATTGACCATTGGTCTGTGCAGCTGATATTATGGTGCTACCGAATTGAGTATACTGACAAGGAGAAAGTACAAACTAATTCTTGACATTATGCATGCATATTATACGCTGGCGAACAGATGCGCGCAAGCTGCTTTTACTATTATTACGTCATACGTCATTGTAAGCTCTAGTCTACACTAATCACTGGTTTTTATTCCTATTATAGCCCAGCTATCTTTATCTTGCTCTTTTATCTCCAGAAATAGATTTCCGGGCGTGCCTTCTCATTCACATGCTAGCTAACCCAACTACCTTTCAGCGGCATGAACTAAGCCCAAACACGTCACGTCAAAATATTCCATGAATCTTCATTTTCGCTATGAATAACCATGTTTTAGATGTGTATATGCTGTACATAAAATACTCGTACTCCATACCTAAATATAATAACCACCACCACCAGAAGACTCGCTTTCTCCACCGAAAAGGACGATGAAACGTGCTATTTCTATCTTAACCGGAAGCCATCAGGATAGTGTTTTCAGCCAAGTATACTATTATTTTCCATGAATAGTATCCAGTGAGTCATTTCTGAACTATCAAATAATAGTTTTTTACACTGCAAGAGCTACATATCTAATGGAGGAAAAGTACTCCTGTCGCAGCAACAACGCTAGCGTTCTACTATCTCTTCATAGTTTGCTTTTTTAGAGAAAATTACGTGGTGCATTTCTTATGCGTTATGCATGTAGGTATGCACTATTATCGCTGTAGTAAGCTTTCACTGCTACAATTATAAATATAACAATTAACACGTGCGTATTTTGTACATTTGCGTATGTGGATTTGTGCAACCTTTCCTTCTACTGAGAATATTTCTGAGATGACTTGAATGAAAAATAATCTCCCTTGCTAAATTCCATAATTATATTGTATTTAGATAGAAGCATTGATAGCATTATGTCATGTCATAGCTAACTCCAGCTAATTTCGCACCCTCTACCGCAAAAGTAGCCCCCAAAACACCATTTCCCATCAATTGTATTTTAAATTTGTTCCTTTTGTTGAAGACGCACAGCTGTCGCATCATGCTCTCACACGTCATAATAGTATCTACTGTGGTTCCATTCCAAAATAGCTTTCACTTCCAAAATAGCCACACTCGGCTTTAGTGCCACTATCCGGATAATAGCTTTGACTGTAATAAGTTGAAAAGCCTTACTATTTATGCCCTTCAGTCATCTTGCTTCGCAAATTATCTGCAAATCAATCAAATTTATTGCATTGCATGCAGTCGATAGAATGGTGGATTCAAAAGTAGTAACACTGCCACTATTTCATCATCATCGGCAATAGTGGATGGAGATCCTCAAGTAAAATTCTATCGCTTCCCGATCACACGGTTCTACTACAACGGAAGTGCGCAAACTACTACCACTACGTTAACATTTCACGACGTACTACCACCCTTATCGACATACAATCAATATCAATTTTATGAAATAAATTCCTACAAATTTCTTAGAAATTTTTCGCGCTGTAGTTTCCCAAGTTTGATGCTACGAACGAAATGCCAAGTAAAAATACATCACTCACATCAACTAAGTCAAAACACTTTGCAAAATATGTTTTGGTTGACGCAGTTTATTCACATGTATTATACGAGAAATGTTGGCTCGTGCAGGGCCCGAGCCTAGAAAATTAGGCACATCGACTTGATAATGATAATAATTATCAACGAAATACTTCAAAGTTTCAAAAAAATCTATTTCGAAAATTAGAGGCGTTAGAT
>JAQFZH010001118.1:0-24006 GCA_034695485.1 Entomobrya nivalis
ACGTCTGCTTATAAACAGTTGTTCACTTGCAGTCTCGCTAAACATTCTTGTCCTGACAAATAAACAAAATGTACAACATTCGTTCAGTGTACCAACTAAACCAAAACTTAAACAACTTGTGGACTTGGTTTCCATTAAGATGGCAATTGAACAAACAAGCTTGGGAATACATTCCCAGCAATTCCAAAATTAAAAACCATCGTATACTGTCATTTTACATCAAGATAGCTTATATTGTCTTAATCATTATATGTGGTTTAGCTGCTATGAAATACCCTGGTTTATTTGTACTCTCTGATGTAATAGCATTGTGGGTTCAGTTGCTGCAATTGCTGATATTTTATGCGATTGACTACGTAACTTACACTGACGGAGAATCATTAATATACTGCTGCAACTGGGCACACAGTGTAGAACGTTATCAAAATATTACCAGGAGCGAACGCAAAATTATCTGTAATATTGTATTAGGCCTCATTACACAATTGGCAATTTTGACATATTTGGGTGCCTGTGTAATATCTATTTTAGATTTAGACCCTCTGTACACTACTGCCAAATTTATGTTTTATATTGCTACCGATTCATATCTATTCCCTAACTGGATTCTTTTCAAGATATTTCGGCTAATAATATTGACTTATATTGCACATGTGTTATTCGTTAGTCCAAGGACTTTAAGTCTCGTTGTTATATCGCAAGCTTTGCATCGTCTATTTTTATTGAAATCAGAGTCAAACCACACACTTTCTCGTAACTCAATACGATTTTATCAGCAAAGTTATATAATACTATCGACAATTAGGTCATTTGATTACAAAATGACAACAATTTCTTTCGTTTCCATATTCACGGGTTTTGTCTTATTTTCTAATGTACTAATTATTGGTATAAAGAGAAACTCATATTTGGTTATTATTTTAAGCACAAGTGTGATTACCTTATTGTTTATAAGTTTAAATATATTGTTCTTTATAGGATGCTATTTTTACAAGATATCTAAGAGAATTTTACGAAATTGGAAAAGACAAGCATTTAAAGATGGATTTTTAAAACGTTTGGTTTTTTCCCTTCGCATTATTGCATTGCCTGCTGGTGAAGCAGGAATAATTGATCCGGATATCAAGATAAATTATTTAGAGAATCTTCTTACGACTGTTGTAGATTCTATCATAACAGTTCAAAGTATAGTTTAAATTGTGCAACAATGTTTTTTGTGAAACCAATTCTAATTTAGTATAGCAAGCCTAATATACTTGAATAATATACTGATGTTAACTAAGCAAATTCAATAAATGTTGATTAATTTTATGAGTGTATTTTTATTTGGAAAGGGTGCACGTGCACAGTTAAAGATTTACTTAAAATTACCTCATTTCTAAATTTTCAACACCATTTGCATTTGGACTTGATTAAAGGAACATGCCAACATGCGTCCAAAAGTTTACTCCTTCCCCAGGTATAAAATATTTAAATCCTGTTAGCGCGGGATTTCATACAGTTCGATCGAGCTAGATCGAACTTCGAACTCTTTAAAAATTGCGTTCCTTTTCATTGTCCTTGTCTTGTCGGGTTTCGTGACTTGGTATGCTTTTGTGTAATAGTGAGTTGGAGTTGAGTCTGTGGTGTAGAAAGTTGAATTGATAGTAGGATTTTTTGACAAAGTTAACTAATTAAATTCTTCGTATCAATTGTGTTAATTAATTAACATACGATGGAATATAAAAAGTACTCAACGGCTGATGATGGTGAGATGGGGATGGAAGTTGAGGGAGGTGGAGGTGGTGAAGACGCAGTGGCAATGAAGGTGGAGGTAATGGAACCGGAAGTTGCCAGCCAAAAAGAGGAAGTGCTGTACCAAGTTGAGGAAGAAAAACTTCAAAGTATTTTACCAGACAAGGTAACCATTAAAGATTGATTTTAAACTTGTTTAATTAATGCCTTAACTTCACTTTTAAAAGATTAGTAATTTTTTATTCTATTGTTTTAATATTTTAATTGTAGACTTGGATGAAAATTCTGAATAAGTTGGACTTTGAGGACCAGGAAAACTGTGCGAATGCTATTCCATATGTTCGGAAGTTGTTACGAAAGGAAGGAGTGGTTTACCTCTTTCCCAAGGTCATTGAGATCATGGCTCCAATCTTGGAACAAGAACATTGCGTCAAGGTCATTACTGGGGCGGAGAAGGATGCTTATCGGATAAGTGAGCAATTTGAGGAGGGTGACTTTGAAGCAAAGAGGGCGAGGGCCATGAAAGCTGAGGAGTGGAAGGAAAGTGTTCTCAAGTGCCGCCTTGTTTGCCCCATGTGGAACAATACCATTGAAAATTATTACCAAAGGCGTGAGATGACTGGGATTCCGGAATTTGTGAATGAACTTAACCCCAGGGCTAAATTGAACAATGTGCTGGTTGATCGATGGACAAGGACAAGCTTTGAAGACACTCGAACACGGCCAGAACTGGTTCAACAATTTCTGGAGTACTTCGAAGAGAGTCACCATTCAGGAAAGAGTGTGACCCTCAAAAACCCTTTTATTGGAAGATATGTAAGTATCAGCGCTACTATGATGTCACTAGCACAATTACAAAAGAATGTCACCAGATTAATGGAAGTCTTTGGGAAGGAGATCTGGTACTTGAAACTGAACAGTGTTCCAGACAACACTCTAAAAACTTGGCTTGCTCTCGTACCCAATCTCAAGTACCTTCAAATCAGCGGTTGTCCAGATTACTGGAGACAGAACGTCATTGAACGGGATTCCCTTCCCAAATTGGAAAAACTGGAGGTTCTCTCTTTGGACAACGTGGAAGCTCAAATTGGGAGTGAATTTATCCAGAAGAATTGTCATGTCACCCATCTCAACATTTTCAACATGAATAAACTTGACGAAGACGTGGAGAACTCTTTGGAAATGTCTAATCTTCAAGGATTCTCAACAGTGGACAGTCGTTCCGGGCACAAACTTCTGGAAACGAGGGGACCAGCCTGGAAAAAATTGAAGAAGTTGCATTATGGGCGCATTTACAAATACCAACACCAGCCAAGAATCGAAGTGGGGTGGAGGCAGGCGGAGTGGATGGAAATTCTTCGAGGGAATGAGGAATCAATGGAGGGAATTAGTGCGCTGCAAAGGCTTGTAAGGCTTCGAAGCCATATGATATCACCGCCAACAGATCCCCAGCAATTAGAGGGAGTCAGTGCGTTTGAAAGGCTTTCAAGACTTCGAAGAAATTGGACACCAACGCACTTCACCCAGACCAATCTTCGTTTTGAGCGTCCGCGTCCCCAGCCTCCAGTGGAAATCGGTGCACCGACAGCGTTTTCTCTTTTTGAAATGAATTGGGCATCAACGCTGATCGATCTTCGTTTGGAGCACCCCTTTGGCTTTGACGAGACAACTATTTTGGAGCAAAGCCAGACATTAAGATTAAATCTTCCTAAGATTCAAAGGCTCACTCTCTTTATATTTGATTGGGGAATTTTTTTGGACTTTGCCCTGCCGATGAAGGATAGTTTGGAACATTTGGAAATCCAGTTTCAGTACAAGGCTGGAAATGCTAGTTGTGAGGAGTACAAAAGAAGAGTTGAAAGGAATCAAGCTATTGAGTTGATTGGGTTTGAGGAGAGAATGCACCAGTCGAACATTTGGCAAGTTTTTGGCAGGTTGAGCACTGTCAAGATAGGCTACAGCTATAATCCGGTCTCCAAATTTACCATTTTCACAAAGGAAGGGGGAACGTTGATCTATTTTTGAGAAAAAAAAATTTGATCGCTGATTTATTAATTAAATGATGATATAATTTGATGTTACTAATTTTTAATGATCCATCTAAAAAAAATTAATTGTTGGTACTAATTAACTTGTACTTGCTAAAATGTGTTAAATTTATGTAACGAAACTCTTAATTAATTCATGTTACTAATCTTTTCTCATGTATCTTTATATGGACGTTGTGGCTGGATTTAGAATAATTAGGAATTCAAATTTGTAGTATAAATGAACTTGACAATCAATTTCCTTCAATTTATATTTAAAAATTTGTATAATGAATAAAGTCAAACTACTTTAATAAATCATTTTATTTTTGAACATGGTTCTGTCATTATTAGTTTCTTGTAGCAGCTGTCATATTGTATTTAGTACGGAAGTAAAAAAAAACTAGTAATTAATTAGTTATTTGCTATTTTTAGTTGAGTTAATTAAATACGATACTAATGGGAAGAAAGAAGTGCAAGAAGGTGAACGAAGGGATGGCGATGGCAATTGATGGGGTTGCTTCCGGGGGTGAAAACCCAGTGGTGGGAGTACTGGAACCGGAAGTTCTCAGCCGAAAACATGAAGATTTGTACAAAGTTGACGAAGAAAAATTTAGAAAGATTTTTCCAGAGGAGGTAGTCATCAGTTTAAAAAAAAATGTCCTTCATAAATATTTTAACTTAATTAATTAATTGGTATTTAATGCTTTTTTATTTGCATTTTTAATTGCAGACTTGGGTGAGCATTTTGAACAAGCTGGATCCAGAGGACAAGAAAAAATTGTGCGAATGCTTCGTCGCGAATTTTGGGAGTTGCTGCGAAATCAACGAGCGGTCTTCCTCTTTCCCAAGGTCATTAAGGATGTCGTCATTCGAAGGTCGAAGAAGGAAGGAAGGAAGAAGGTCGTCATTTCCCTCTCCTACAATAATTTTCGCAATGAGCGTCCAGACAGAATGAGTGCGCTGGGAATTTTGGAAAGGAACTGGACCGCTGCTGGTGGAATACTGACCGATCTTTATATGCAGAGAGACGATTGGGGATGGAGAAGGTTAAGGGCATTTTACTTTTAATGGAATTATAATGAGTAGGAATGTGAATGGCGATAAATAATAATAATTGTTGCAGGGAAAATAAATAGTTGAAAGAATTTGTTTCCTCGTTGAGAAAAAAAAGTTTTTTATTAGATATTTATTACCCGTTTATAAAAAAATGTAATGTTTATCTTTATATTCTTACACTTAACCTTAACTATCCAACTTAACTATTTTTTAAACAAAATAAAATATCACAGAAAAAATATATAAACATTTACAAATTAAATTATTTAACAATTATATACTTGACTAATTAATTTAACTGTGTACAAAACAATGAATGGGTTTAAGTTTTTAATTATTTTCCAGCAATTAGTAAACAACTCATTTTACCAGTAAAAGTGGGTAAGGAATAAATCGTTTTTACTCGTCCTGTCTGTCACTTGTAAACTTGCAATGTTGACAAAGTCAGCTGTTCACCCAAAACATGCAGCAAAAAAAATCCCCGCAAAATATCCGACATTCCCAACAAACTCAACAAACTGGTGACTAATTGCTGAACAAAAAAATATATAAATTGTCCGGTAGGTTTTTAAATAGTGAAATTAATGGCAAGGATTTAATTGTGAATAAAGTGTCCAGCATGGTATCCGAGTTTGGAGGGGACGAGGATGAGTTGGCTGAGGATCCTCCTGAATTGAAATACCTGCCGCCAGTGAAAAGGGAAAGGGAAGAGGAGTATAGTGAAATGGAGGAGGATGGAGGAGATGATAGTGATGAGCAGTTATTTAATGGTTGTAATTTAAGTAAAGAGAAACAGGTGTCACTTGTGAGGGGGAGAGGAACTAGAAGTCTTCCAATAAGAGGGGGGTCAGGGTCAAGGGATAACTTGAGTCGGAAGGAGAAAGAGGCGATGAAAAAGAGAGAGAAGAGGGCGAATATGACACTAGAGCAAAAAGTAAAATTAAATTAAGTAGTTAAATAATTTAATTGTGGTTTGGTTTGGTTTTTAAATAATAATTATGTTTATGGGTTGTCTAGGAGATGGCAAAGGAGAGGGAGAGACTGAGGAAGCAGAGGACAAGGGCGCTGGAGAGAACAAGGAGGGAGGATGGAGGGAGATTGAGGAGATCAGTTGCAAAGGTCGAGCTTAAAAATGAGGTGGATAGTAATGAGAAGATAAAAAAGAAGAGGAGTGGAGGTGAATGGGGGATGAGAAAGAAGATAAGTGAGATGACGGAGGAGGAACGGGAGGCGAACAAAGCTAAGTGGAGGGAGGAGGCGAGGCTGAAGAGGCAAAGGCAGAGGGAGAGTATGACGGAGGCGGAGAGGGAGGCGATTTTGGAAAGGCAGAGAGAACAGAAGAGAGTGAAGAGGGCGCTGGCGAAGGAGGCGATGAGTGAGAGGGAAAGAGAAGAGGAGAATAGAAAGATGAGGGAGAGGAAGAGGGCGCTACGGACGCCAGAGAAGAGGAGGGAAGAGGGGCAGAGGAGAACGATGAGGAGGATTGAGAGATTGGCGGGAATGACGGAGGATGAGAGGAGAATTTGGAGAATGAGTAATTATTTGGGGAGAATGGCGAGAGAAGGGAATATGACACAGGAGGAGATTGCGGAGAGGAGGAGGAGGAAGCATGAGAGTTGGAAGAGGAGAAGGGAGGGGATGAGTGAGGAGGAGAGGGAGAGGTTGAGGAGGTACAAGGCGAACTGGCAGAGGAAGCAAAGTGAAAAGAGGAAATTGGGAGAGGAGCCTGAAAAGCAAAGAGAAAACAGGCTAATGCACCAAAAGTTAAATAGGGCTAAAAGGGCGCTGAGGAAACGGTTAGAGAAGGAAGGAGCGCCACCTGGGGAAATTGAAGGGAAAGTGAGGGAACTCGAGCAAAATTACCAGTTTATTAAAAGGAGGACGTCGACAACAAGGAGAAGATATGAGGGGGAGGGGGAGAAAAGGGAGAGGAGACGGGAGACTAACAGAAGGACTCAGAGGAAAAGCCAGGCGAAGAAGAAGATCGAGATGCAAAGAATGCTCGAGAGTGGAATGAGTATAGAGGAGGCAAGACAAATATTAATTTAAAAAGAGCATATGTTTTATTAATTAGCATTTTTTATTTATTTTTTTATTAATTAATTATTAATTAAATGTTTTTAAATATTATCTGTTAAAAAACTTAAACATCATTTTTAATTATAAATTTTTTTCTTATACTTCCAGATCAATCTTCAAAGAGAAACCCCCGAACGGCGTGAAAATCGCCTTATTCACCAGCGTTTAAACAAGGCCAAACGTGACCTTCGCAGATCTCTCCAAAATCTGGGGACCTCCCCATCCGAAATCGAACTTCAAGTCCAAGAGCTTGAATCAACTTATCAGCCTACTCATGTCTTCCGTCCTTACAAACCCCGTCCCTCCAAAAGGAAACATATTGATCCCAACGACCTCACCCTCCTCTCTGAAGCCTCCACCTCCCCCAAAAATGCCACCCCAAGCCGTCACCGAGACCGTCCCCTAAATTTTCCCCAAGAACCAGTCTTCAAACCCGCTTCCTCTCAAATTCACCAACAAACCACTCCATTTCCTCCTCCCCTCCTCACTCCTGCCCCTCACTACTCCCAACAGGTCCCGTCCACCAGTCACATTTATCCCCAAACTCAAGCTCCCCAGCAAAACCATTTCCAGGTCCATTACCATCGTCCCCCCGGGGGAGGGGGTTATCCTCAACAGCAGCCCAACTACACCAGCAGCTATGATGACAACTCTGCCGACACCCATTCCCCTCCCCCACCATCCCCAGACGACGGAGGAGACCAAGATCCGAACGACTACTCTTCCAACTTTGGAGGCGACTACTCCACCCAAAACACCTTCAATCCCCACCATCCCTCCAACCCACCAGTTTCCTCCTCCACCACCACCCGAAAAAAAGGAGCCTCAACCTCCACCCCCAAAAAAGGTCGCTCCGGTCCCCACGGCCCCAAAAAAATCACAAAGAGGCCCATCCTCCGAAACTGCATATGCGACTCGTGTGGCAACGCCTACTCCTCCCACTACATCACCGAGCATAAGAACATGCACCACAATCCCCACTACAAAAACCAGACTTGTCTCCTCTGCAACCAAAAGTTCACCTATGCTCGAAAATTCTACGAGCACTTCAAAAAGGAGCACTTCAATCCACTTGAAGACCTTAGTGGAAAGCCTTACATGTGCGATGGCTGTGGAATGGGGTTTAAAGCCAAAGCTTATCTGGATAAGCACAATTATTTTGTGCATGGCGAGGGCTCCAAGAAGGAGAATTTTAAGAGGTGTCCAGTTTGCCCGGAGGAGATTTTATTTAAGGAGGGGATCAGCTTGAATGCCCATTTGAAGAGGAAGCATCCGGATTATAAGGTGGAGACAGTGGAGTGCTTTAGGTGTGAGGAGAGGTTTGCGGGGGTGGAGACTTTGGGGAGACATGTGAAGGAATGTCATGAGGGAAGCTACTGGCCTTGTGAGTATTGTAAGGCGGTGAGGTTTAGTAGAGTGGCTTTGGAGTTTCATTGGATGAGATGTAAGAAGGTGGGGAGGGAGAAAAGGGAGGAGATGAGGGGGAGGGGGATGGAGGTGTTGGACAAGGTGAAGTTGGGGTGTGAGTTTTGTGGGAGGAGGGTGATGATGAATAGTTTGACGAGACATTTTTGGGAGATGCATGGGGTGAGGGATGGGGGGTTTGGGTGTGGGGAGTGTGGGAGGGGGTTTAAGGTGAGGGAATTTTGGGGGGTTCATTTAGAGGAGAGGCATGGGATGGGGGTGGAGGAGGTGAAGGAATTGGTGGGGAGGTTTAATAGGAGGGAGGGAGTGAAGGGGAGAGAGGTGGAGAATAGGGGTGGGGTTCAGGGGGGAGTTAAGGGGAATACGAAGAAGAAGGTTGAGAGGGAGGAGGAGAAGAAGAGGAGGAGGATGGGGGAAGGAGAGAAGGGAAGGGGGAGGAGGATAAGGAGAGTGGTGGTGGTTATTGCGGAGGAGGATGAGGATACTAATAGTTAACTATTTAAAAATTGGATTGTGATTTTTTCCTGAGGTTCGAAAGCTCACTCTTTCTGTTTTTCCAACAGTATTTTTGGACTTTATCCTACCTCGGTTACTAAAATAGTTAGTCCGTTAAGTTAATGTAATAGATTATTATTTTTTTCGAATTTAAAGTAAACTGAATAAAAACCAGAAAAAAAAGTAAAAGAAATGTCAACTTTTGTGCTTATGCTTTAATTTAAAACGATTACAATGGATTGCATGAAAATACATGACTGCTACTTGCATATCATACTATTTAGAATATTGCTTATCATTCTTCACTCAGCTTAGAAAAATGGAAGATGACGTGTACGCAACCTGATGTACTTGAATCCAGAACAGATCGGTTGGCATTCCATTTGGCCATGTTTTTTTCTATTTTGATCGATTGAGTAGCCTATTTGTATGATGCAGTATGTAGCCACCACTATTTCAATAAAACCAATCAAACCAGTTGCCAGACGACCAATATAGTTACACACCATTATTTTTTTTCGAAAACGTCTAACAGGCAAGGTAATAAAAATTATAAATGCGTTCTGTTCGTAACAAGTCTAAAATATTCGTGTAGACATTTTAGTATTAGTTTTTTGGAGATACAGCTTCTTATCGATTTATTGATCGTCTTAAAATATTAAAACAGACAGACAAAAGTAAAGTAATTAATTTTTTAATCTTATAACTTAAAACTTAGGTTATACTTTTGGCATTCTCTTTTCGATCTTTATACATTTTAATTATGCTTTTCATATGTTCTATCTCCTTCTTCAGTTCATCCGCTTCTCGTTCCGCTTGTTCTTTTAGCTGTTCCAGAGAAAATAATTTATATGAAACCTTTCTTGCAAAAAATTGCATTAGCAAATTCTCTACATATTATTTTTTTGTTCGAAAAACTTACTTTTATTTCCGACTCCAATTTGAATTTAGATTTCTTCGCTTTTTGCTGTAATTCCAAAATTGCATAGTGAAGCTTAAATATTTCATTTTTATGATACGTATCCTTAGACTCCTGATCTTCAATTTTTAGAGGTATCTTCCAAAACTCCATTTGCTTGATGAGCTTTTCTTGTTGGTATTTAAGTACACCTTGCAAGGATTTGCAAGATACCTCCATTTGGCTAGCTTTGGATGTTTTCTGGAGGTACTCTGAGTATTTGCAGTACCAAGTCTCTTGTTTCTAAATGTATTCGTATTTTTTATCAATCAAAACAATTAATAAAGTTTATTAAGATTTAATTATAAATATTGAATGTTACCGCTTCAATTTCATTTTGTTTCTGTTTTATCAACTTATGCAGTCCAAGGACCCTGTGCATCAATAAGGCTCGATGGTAATGAGCCTCGCCATTCTTTTCAAATATGAGGTCTCCTAAACAAACATACAGTATAGTTTTAAATTTTTAATGTCTGGAAACACAATTTACAAATGTGGTTTAACGAACTGAGTTTTTGTAAAGAATGATGGCATTTTGGATGACAAATGTGTGGTGGTGGTGGCCACTCTTGATTAAGCTGAGTATCCTTTATTCTGGGATCTAGGGTTTCATTTGGTTGCACTTCTAGTAAATATATCTTAGTTTCCTCTGAGGCATACTTTGATATGTAGTCTTGTACTTTAACCTTTGCTTCTTGATTTGGTTTGACCTGTAGTTTTAAATGGCAACTTTATTTAAAGTTATTTCCAGAAGATTTATAATAAATAATTGCATGGTTAAATTCACTTGCTTGTGTAAATATATTGCCGGATAGTCTCGTAAAGGTATATTCTCTGGGAACTAGATGCGGGGCAAGATGATCATCAAGTTGATATCGAAACTTTTCTATAGTCATGTCTGGAGACACCCTTAATGTTTTAATGAAATTCTTTATTTTCCACCTTTTCACTGTAAATTTTATATTATGTAAATTTTGATTTTATTTAATACCTGATATTTCCAAGTGAACATGCTTCGTCAAGTATGTGCTCTTTGTAAAGACGTCTACAAAGAAGCCAGCCATCTCTGGGGACTAGTAATACCTGTACTTCTACAAACTAGAAAATAAAGTATGTTCTCAATAAACCACCATGATTTTTATTTTCATCACAAAAAATAATTTAAAAAACAAAACAAATTCGTTACCAAGTTTCCGTCCATTTCACTTTATTGAACGAGAAACTAAAACTATAAAAATATTTTATTATGAAAACTTAAACTAGTATTCAATGTATATTTCGAGTAATATAATTAACTTTCTACGCTTCCTCGATATTAATGAGTAACTATTTAGAAAGAGTCTATCTCAGTTTTTCTAAGTCAGCTTAATTTGTGTTGAGTACTTTATTTTTATTTTTAAGAGATGTCCGGTTTCCAGCATATCAGAAACGTATGCACGTCTTCGTGATCAAATCCGAACTGAGGTTCATTGTAAACCACTTCACTACTTGGTCATTTGATTGTATGCTGTGTACGGTACGGATCCTTGACTTTGTGTATTACATTGATTTGATATATGTGTATATTTTTTATCGTTCAATTTACTTTGTTAGGTGCAATTCATGGAATGTGTAGTGTTTCGTAGAATATATGTATTTCCTTTTTCCTTTCTCAAACGTATACATTTATGAATATGAGTACGATATTTTTATTTATTTATTCATGAACTGTAGCATAAAACAATCAAGTATACTTGATCTTGTGTGGAATGCAAGGACGTTAGCTAATGGGAAAGAAAACAGCCTTGCCTTGGTGACATGCACGCACAGCACGCAAGGTTTCCATCAGTCAATATCGATGTGTGAGCAGAAAGATTTCTTGATGTAATGGAATTTCTTTGGTGAAAGCATATTTGTGGTATGGTTAAATTTGTCAATTTGTCTAATACTCAGAACGATTACTAAATATGTTAGGCATGTTTAATTTGCTAAAATATTGCTATATATATTTATTTACATAATCTACTCTATAAATGTTGAAATCATTTCAAATTAATTTTCAATGATTACATTCAATATTTATTCGCTTATTCAGTTGCTTTTGTTACATTGTTATTTCGATTCTATAACGTCCTTGTTATCATAATAAAAATTGAGGTCAGAATTCCACTGCCACAAACAAGTAGGTTGCTGCTATTAGATTTTATCAAATTTATCGCTTGTATTTACACTAAAAGTAAACGCATTTTTTATGAATACCTAATAATCATTATTAGAAGGACAACAAGAGAAGCACAGTATAATATATAAACAAAGTTATGCGAAAGATGCCGTTGAATAAAATTCCTAGTATTTTGACTAATTCAATTATGCATTCTCATAAACATCAATTGGAATGTTTACACGTATCAGTTGTTGACTTTTAGCAGATAAAATTTATAAAACTATCATGTCTATTGGCATGTTCAGATTGCCAATACTCCATACCAAATGTAATTAATGATGTTAAACAACATATTATAAATATAATTGTAACACACTTGATATTTAACGTGTTTAATGGCAACCAATCCTTCTTATTTGATAAAACACCTTCCTTCCTATTTTGTTGTAATGACTCTATTGCAAATTGTGATGTCATATTTAGTTCCTCGCTCCACCATCTTTCGAATAAGTGCCCTGCGTGAGCCCATCCAATATACGAGTTAAAAATTTCTAAATATATTGACTTCTTTTGTAGAGCAAACCCCGCCAAGTATTTTACATCCGCACTTTTATCTGCAATAAAAATCGATTTCCTATTTTCTCTCAGGAATTTATTTTTGTTAAGGCCAACCATTAGCGTGTTTTCCCAAGCTATGCATGCCACTTTCTCTGCATTAGCCAAAATAACCTTTTCCAAACAAAATGTAATGTTGTCATTCACAAGTTCTAGCCTTTTTGCTAAATTTCGTACCACAGATTTAGAGGAGCCGGAAAATTATTGAAATTGAACTGACCCTGCGTTATCCATTAGAACTCGGTCGTATCTAGGTTCCCATAATTCTAGCTGTTCAAAGTTGGTTGGTAGTGAAGTACCTTTACCAAATGACAGCTTCTGTATTAAGCCACCTTTGAAAACAACTCCAAGTATTATGCATAATATAGCCCACAAATGTACAACAAATCTCTCAAAATTATATTTTGGCGATTTGATCGTTTGTTCGAGAAAGATCTTTAAAATAACTTCAATCCAATATGAACAGCTAAAACGGTTAGCTGTATTGTGTGCCATTAGCAAAATTACGATTCCCATTGAAAATACCAAAGCTAGCAATAAAAATTTCAGTTGAAATGGTTGTACAACTTCTCGTATTGAATTGTTGGACCTTGGTACTTTCACACAAAAAACTAGATTGAACGTAAATGACCAAGTTGTTGGTTGGGCTACGGGAAATCGTTCCGAGAATATGTGGGTTGCAGCAATAACGTCAGCTTTATCTCGTAATAGTTCCCCAATTAAACCAACCCAAGTGCCGTTTTCAAGTTTTGTTCCAAAAACTGGGATAGGTACTTTACTAGTAAATTGTACTGTCCAGTTTAAACGTTTAGCCATTTCTCGAAGCAAGGTTACTTGTGTACCAGTTGGATTGTAAATATCTTCTGAATTTGTGGATGAGGCAAAAGGAGGAAGGTTTTTGTATACGATTCGAAGTTTTCTTCTTTGTGGACCAGGTCTGTGGGTTGAAATGCCTAGAAATATGTTCTGCTCTTCGATTTTTGACATGAAGTTGGTAAAGAATAACGGGTATAAATACAACAGATCGCTTTTCTTGGTTTCATGGATACATATGCCCATTATCGACAACACTCTGTTTGAGCTTGCACTTTGTTCGGTGATCCATTCAATATTCCTGTAGCCATCTCCTACGAAGATAACTTTGTCGTAAATTGGGTTAATATGCACAAGACCTTCAAAACTAGTTTTGCTAAAACGTGTTATATTCTCAGCGGGAGTTTTAATTATTATGATTGCACATTGATCCAAGTGCCGTATCGACTTTTTTATGACTTCCAATGACGCTAAATAATTTATGTTATTGGCTACTGTATGTGGTACGGTGACACCATTGAAAAATCCAACAAATTCCTTATTTGGCAGAAGTAAATTTAAAATACAGTTTAATTTTTCGAGGAGACTAATTACTTGATTAGCGTTTTTTATTTTATGGGAACTGTTTGTGATCTTATTCGGAAATGAAAACACTGGGGTTACTAAGAAGGCGACAATGCAAAATTTTAACAAGTAGTTAATCATCTTGGAAACGTGGATGTTTGGACAATTATGTGCAAAGTATCTTATTCGTATGAGTTTTCATTCATTTATGTCAATGTTTATAATAAAGCTTCTTTTATTGCTTGAAAATGTCTGTTATCCCGTTTATGTATATAAATGATATCCTTGGAGATTTTATGAAGATTAACATCAACCTAGTTTTTTTTCTGAAAATGACATTGGCTTTGTTCAAAACTTAAAAGGAAGGTCGCATTGTTACGTGTTGTAGTTGGCATAATCGTTTTAATGATAAAAATATGAACATTAGGGGAAAGTTATTTTAGAAATATTATTTTCTGATGAGAGTTTCAAGGCATACATCATTTAAAACGTTGATTACCTACACATTTCAGTAAACTCCATGGGTAAACCAATTTATATAAAACTAATTTGGCTTAGGATTCAAATAAAATCGTTTGCATATATCGTCATGTAGAAAATATGGACATGTATATTTATTAAAATGTCAGAATGCCTTCTAGTATTTGTGCCTCTTGTTGAAAAATACTAGTCGAAAAGAATCTTGCCGAATGAAAAAATTAGTAGAAAGTAACTCGTCGAATAGCTTATCGACGAATTTTATTTTCAGAAAGGAAAATTGTCGAAATTACAAAAACTACTATAATTTAACAGTGATTCATTTCATTCATTCACTCAATTATATCTTGTAGATGTCTTTTTTTGAGACGCGTCACTATTATAGATGGCAAACTTGGCGCGGCTTTTGATTACCGTTTTTTATCGCGCCGTTGTGTAACAGAAGCAACACAATCCAGTCCACTAAAAGTACTCTGAATAAATTACTACAGGTCTTGCTACATTAAGTTTAACTACATGTGGAGTTTGGAACGGTGTTGCTTCCGGTGGACTATATATTATCTTTACATCTGAATCCAGAGTTATTCGATTGGATTTGATCATTCGACAAAACGGCTATTCGACTAAATTTGATCATTCGACAAAACGGCTATTCGACTAAATTTGATCATTCGACAAAACGGTGTTCGACCAGGTTTGATCGTTCGACAAGAAGAATTCGACTAGTATTTTTCGACAAGAGGAACAAATACTAGAAGGAATTCTGACATTTTACCCGTACCCGGGCATTTTACAATCTTGTAGTGAAATACATAAGCTAAACAGAGATTTGTTTTCAAGTCGGCATTTTATTAAGTGGTTTTACAGAGCAAAGCTATGATTTTATCCGGAAACAAAATTTTGAAAGTATATTTTCCTAAAAACGTAATCAATTGGTCATAACATTTACCAGTCAATTTTCAACTGGCGTTGTAGATTATTGTCACCCTATTTAACCCCAAGAACCCACTTAGCGTAAAGCAAAAAGATAGCCTTACAAAAACAATTGGTTTTCAACTAGCCAAATACTAATTAGGTATATCTGTTGTTCTGAAAAAAAATCTCATTATGTTAAGTTGCGTGCAAGCTTATGACACAGATTGTGGCTATTACCCTTTTGATAGTCATATGAAAAACAAACTTAGTTGTTCAACAACAAGCAAATCACATTTGTTTTGAAATAAAAACAACTTGTATTGAGTAGTTTTATTGAAAAAAATCTGAAATTTGGACATCAGAAACATATGTTTTTAAGTTAACACTATGGAAACTTGGCGTCAATTAGTTGGTCGATTAAGAAGGGACCGTTTAATCTATCGGGACTGTTTTGATGATTTATATTGGAACAGAATGTTGGCTGTGTTTCAAATGGTATAAAATAACAAATAATATCAAATCGTATTTATACATTTAATGTATTAGCATATTAATCATCCTTCTCATGTCAACCTATTTTTGAATTTAGACGTTTTGCATGGCATTCCTTGTAATCTTTCCAACCTACATTTTGCTGCAGCTCATGTTTTGGGGTATCATTGAAAGGATTTTTCCGCAAGAACCAAGTTGTTTCATGGACAACAAATGGCAATTGGATAAAAAATGTTATTCTCATAATACTGAGAAGATCAAATTTACTAATCAGGAATTAATCGATAGTAAGTTTAAAATTATAGTCAGGTGAATAAACTGATTTAAAAAATGATTAAAGCATAACTCCTTGTTTCTATTTCAGCTCATTTGAAGGAAGTTGCACTTTGGTTTTTCATAAACTCTATCAAAGCTGTAGTGCTTTGTGTTGCTGCTATTCTACTTCTTCTTGCCACAAATACTGTAATTAAATGTTGAATTAAACAATATCTATCAACTTATTTCTACTAATATGCATGCAAAAACTTATTGAATTCCAGAGTGCTATTAGACAACAGCAGTTAAATTATTGCCGAATCGCCAGTACATTGAACTTCATCTACCTTGCAGAAGACTATTTGAAAAGCATCACCTTTCAATATCAAACGACTATCCAAGGTTTGTGTTTGTATATGTGCGTATTGTATAAAATATTCTTTCATTTTAAAGTAACCGATTTTTATGACTCGGTAAAACAAAATGCACCACCTCCACCTGGCCACAAATAAGTTATTCGATATTCACTTGCACATATTACATTATTAAAAAGGTTAGCATTTGTCGTTACAAGTGATTGTTTATCGTTATCGCTATTTAAACCTAAGATGATATAAAAGTTCAAGTACACAGTTACTTGTATTTTACATTAGTAGTTTGTGACGTTCTTATATTAGTCATTATAGCATGGGAAAAATTGAATAAAAATACAAGTTCAAGACCAAACTATTTAGCATCACCTTAAACATTCTACCACATTTGTCATGAAACATCTTTACATGCATGTTTAAGATCTCAAGTTTTACACTCAAGGCTTAGTTAATATCTCATATACATTTAGTATGAACTAAAATTTAACATATGTAATTTTACAGTTTCCAATAAAAATATCTAATTTTTTAAAGGGGTTATCCTGTCTGAGCGCGTGTTAAATGCCTAGTTAGATATATTTGTATCAACATTTTAGGCTGCCTCGTGCCAAGCAATATACTATAGAATATGTCTAAAAGTACCTTGGGTATATCAATAGCCATGTAATTAAAATTGTGTAAGTAGTTTTATAATCCGAATTAGAACACGTGGTTGGCCTGTTCCAAAAATATGTATTATCCAAATTGTTTTGTCAGTACTGGGACATATTTTTTACATAATCCGTTCTACACTATATCATATAACAAAACAACAGATCAGTTTTAGACAACACTCATTCGAACGTTATTACTCGGCAAGAACTGTTATATCCTGTTAGGTTGGTTATCGTAAACAAGCTTTCAAACTAGGATAATAATTACATAAAAATGGAAGAACTACGACCACTCATACTTGAACTGAGACGAGCTCGAGATGATGACGAAAATTTCTCTGATAACCGAATTTGGAATCAAATTCTTGCGATATTCCAAATGGTAAGTACATAACTCTTTGGTGTATAAATAGTAACCACATATATATGTATAAGAACTTTACAACTTAATTCGTTTATTTGTTTAAAAAAGGTATGCTGCCTTGTGTTTGTTATGATGATACCATCCTATGCGGCAACTTACATGATGCAACAGGGCTGTATGAAAAACAAGTACAGACTCTTGCTTCCAGGAGATTCCACCTGTGAAATGGATAAATGGTGGAGCACACCAGAACTTACTCAAAGCCTGATGATGAATCATGTGGATTTCAACATGCACATTCAGCTTATAATTGATGGTAAACTGCTGGCAGATTTTTATTATGAGGTAATAAGTTGCAAATATTTAGTTACGTAAACGGAGCTTTTTTAAATTTTTAGCGTACTTTAAAAAACTCACGGATTGGCTCATGTTCAACACATTTACAGCAGTACTTCATCTTGTTTCTGCAATGCTTTTACTTCTTGCAACAATTCAGGTATGTGTCAATACGAAATTCAGTTTACTTTTTTAAGTATACAAAGGCATTTAAATAAGTAAATTTCATATATTTCAGAACATGACTCGGTTTCACCGAATATTGTTCTGTGGATCGGCCAAATATCTTAATACGACGTACCTGGTTTACGAGTATATAAATCTAATCACCTTTGGAATTCCCGGAAAAGATCAACAACTTTATTGCATCATTTGCCTGTTATATCGCGTCCTGTTTCATTCTAAAGTGGATGAACTACTTGATACGCTAGTAAATACATCGCCACCACCCCCAGGTCACAAGTGATAGCATTTTATAAAATCAAAAAGCAATTTTGGAAAGATAATAATCTAATTTTGGAAAAGAAGAACGGTATTTATTATAAGCATGTTCAAATTTTAGCGCTGTAATATTTTCAGAGTAAATGAGCTTGTTGGTATGTTCAAGATTTCATTGTTATTTCGTCAGACTAGGGTACAAGTGGACATAATAGGCTAAAATGTACATGAAGATGCATTTCAAATTTAAAAACAAATATCTGTAGAACAACTAGGATTTGATGGCAATTCGTAGTGTAATGTAAAGTACAAATTAACTACCCTTTATTAAATTGAATTACATAATCTAAGAGCGGCTTTATAACGACATAAAGAAGTAAATGAAAATCAATTATTTATTACCACATAAGCTCATGGCTTTTAAATAAATTAATATACCACGACAAATTATGAGAAAAGTCTATTGCATATGATCTAATGTAAAAAATAATTGTTTCATTTTTTGCACGCGTGCTCGTGTTCTTGAGTTACGTCTACAGCCTCGTGGATCACCTCATTCTGCAAGCTTAGTTTTCAGAACTAGGACAATTGTTATACAAGAGTAAGTTTTCGTAAGGTTAGGACCAGTAGTAACTACTTTACTCTAACCCTTCATCTGGTTCTTACTTAACACCTGTAAATATACATCTTAATATATTTCCAGTAGCTTTGTGTTTAATTTTGCTACATTGAAGATTTATACTAAAGCCTGGTGTGGTTCATTAGTTAAAACAGTAGATGTTTACTTAATTTTGCCGCTTGCTTTACTGAAAATAGTGTGTTGGTTTGTTTTTAGGACTTTGATGGGTTATATAAATACACTACAAATACGTTCCTCTACCACAAATTCTAATCAGTTATTTTTTCTAGCATTTGGATTCTACAAAGTATTAAACTAGTCATAATATTTAACCGTGCTAAGTCCACCATAATTACATGTTGCTTATATGAGTATTCATTGATTTAGACAAAGTCCAATTAATTTGAAATAAGTATATAGCCTTACATAAATTTAATTGGTTTTCGAGCATGGAAAAAGTTATTTAACTTGTTTTGAAGCTAAGCTATCTCGTTAAGTTGTTTTTCTTTCAATTTCAAAACTAGGATGATGGCAATACACTTCTTGTAATTAAAAAAGCTTTATTGTTCGATAACCAGCAAACTATCACATTTGTCTTCGATATTAAAACAACTTGTGAAAGTATTTTCAGTAAAGGTAAAATTTCGTTCTGAAACTTGGACATCGGAAATATATGTTCAAAGCTAAACCATGGACTCATGGCGCCATATTGTGGGTAGATTTAGGAGAGAGTGTGCAGACCCTCGGAACCATGTTGATATCATTACAATAAATAGAATGATGGCTGCATATCAAATGGTATGGAATAAAATGTTAATCATACATATACATTTATAAAAGTAGTTTAATCCCAAATTCACCTCTGGTTTTATGTACATAAAATTATGTTTTCTATCACAGCTATTCTGTATGACATTTCTTGTTTTAATTCCAACATTCATGATGGTTCAGATCATGTACTTCGGTATAGTTGAAAAAGTGTTCGCGCAGAAAACAAGTTACTTCTTGGAAAACAAATGGGAACGGGATATAAATTGTATTCCTCATAAAACCGCACAGCTCAAGTTTACTAATAATGAGACAAGCGATGGTATGCTATACTAAACTTTTACTAATGAACTTTTAACCGATGAAAAAATTTACACCTCAAAAAAATTGTTTCTTTATTTATTCCAGCTCAATTGAAGGTAGTTGCACTCTGGTTTTTTATCAACTCCTTCAAAGCTTTAGTCCACATTGTTGCTGCTATTCTACTTCTTCTTGCTACACATACCGTAATCACAAATTTTCGTAAATCACTGGTTTTAAAGGAATGAATTGTGATAATAAATTTTGCTGAATTGCAGGACGCTATCAGAAGCCAACAACTAAAATATTGCAAAATCGCGATCACAGTGAATCTTTGTTACTTGGCGTACGAATATTTGCAAAGTTTCACCTTTGAGTATGCAACATCAAACCACGGTTTGTGTTTGTACATATGCATACTGTATCGCGTATTCTTTCATCTGAGAATAATTGATTTTTACAACACGATATGGGAAAATGCACCACCGCCACCAGGCTACAAATAGGTATTTAGTTGTTGCATGGTATCCTATATAAATATGCATGCATATATAGGCATTCACAAGTGTTAAGGACAGACCCAATTTTTAGCGAAGTTTTAATCGCACTTCTGTTCTGATTAAATCTGCAATGACGATGCAATACACATTTGTATATACGCAAAATCCTAAAACAACTAAAATATTTATATGTTACTATAATAGTTCTGCACACAAATATTAAACTTCTTTATCTTAGTAATGTATGTAGTTGTATACATTGTATTAATAATTAAATATGTTAGTAAAACTACAAATATTTGACGAAATTGTAGTTCTAATAATCAGATTTTGAGTTTTCAAGCTATTGATAAAAGGTCCAATTTACTTAAACCATTACAATAAGCCAAATTGGATATGTTTGCATCTTATTTTTTTGAATCTATTCAGCACTTATGTTCACTTCAACATGTTTATCATTTCTCGTCCCTTTGCTTACCATATTTCAAACAACACAATTGATAAAGTTTAGTCAAGCAGGAAAGTTTGATGAAATCATTTTCCTGTATTTGGTATGGATTTGCTGTATCATTTCGATTGTAACGACTTACGTATTATTGTGGAGATTAGATTATTATTTAGGATTCCTAAATGGGACCATATTGCTCGGAAGCAGCATTGCTGGTGAGTTACAATGTGTTAATGAAAAAATATTTATTTACTAAAAAAATTGAAATCGGTACTCACAAAAATCATCCAAAAATTAAAATTTAGGTAAATTTCGTCCCGGATACAATCCAAACACGAATAAAACAAACCGTGTTTGGGATCTACTGTTTTTGAATACTTCCCTTTCATATCTCGGGCCATACTTGGCCTTTTCTTCCCAATTCTTCATGTTTCCAAAGGATCCTTCTTACTGGTACAGTATGTTTGTTCAAAATACAAATTTTGAATATAACTTTACCAAGACTAGGTTGCTTGTTCATGTATTTTATTGGGTTTATGGTATAATCCATGCATATTTTGTTGGTAAAGTTTGTTGGACGTTTTGTTTTGTTGTTAATATGTCACACATGTCATTCTTTATTGCGTCTTCATTAGTTCATAAAGAGCTCCGTCTAAAAAGTATGATGGCCGTAGAAGCAAACGGTTTTAGTAAAACGGTATATCGGTATTATAATACGTCAGCAGCTTTTAGAACTATTCCGAATTTGATTAAATATTATAGAGTCCTACAACTTTTAAAAAAATATTTCGAGCCGACTCTAGGTCTACTGACATTTACGGGGCACTTAATGATGCTGCAGCTAAGTGTATATTCGAAAGTTACTTTAATTACCCAATGGGACAAGCTTAATGATCTAACTAAAATAATTCTGCTTGATTGTTATTTACTTGGAAATATTATTTGGTTGGGTAGCTTAGACATTTTAGGAAGACTAGTCAAAGAATCGGGGAAAACGATTGCTGGCTGGAATAGATTTTCTTGGGAAAATAAAAAGGATACATTAGTCATGAAGAAGTTTCGAAGAAGCTGTAAACCTTTAATTATTTCGTATGGTAACTTTTATTTTGTTCGACGATCAACAGTGTTAAGCTTTTTCACAATGGGAAGTAAAGTAACGTTCAAAGTTTTGGTTAGCATGAAATAAGTTTTCTTAATTAACTCAATTTTGTTTTCGTATTCAGTAGGTTATAAAATATTTACAAGCAAGGATTCTAATGAGATTTCAGTGTTCTCTACTAATTTAGTTTCACGTAGAAATGTTTGATTAGACATGTTTAACCACTAAACAATTTATTTTTATTTGGACTACACAACTAGTCAACAAAAGATTTAACAATTGCTAAATTACAATATTGAACTTAAAGCATAGAATGTATAGATACAAATATTCTAAACCTAAGGACAACGCAACTCTAACACAAACTCTAATAAGCTTCTTGATCCTAGCATTAGGCTTATACAAAATATTTAACAAGCCATGATATTTAACAGTTTACACATGTGTTTATTTTTTATGAGAAAGCCATAAGAATAATGAAGCAATAAAAGGTATTATATATTACAGATTGAATTATTGATTTTTAAGTGAAAAACAAGCTAAAACAAACACACTTTCATGACAATAATCTGACGAAAATAATTTGATTTCTATTTTCAATGTCAGTTTTGGTTTTATTTTTTTGAAGTTTAAGTTGCTATGGTATAGGTCATTATAGCATTCTAAGGATATTAATATTTACTATTATTTGACTACTAGTTGATAACTTAACAATAAAAAATTACGCTGAAACAAAAAGCAAAAATGTGTGAAACCTATACTTCTTTTACTT
Source organism: Entomobrya nivalis (assembly GCA_034695485.1). Taxonomy (NCBI): domain Eukaryota; kingdom Metazoa; phylum Arthropoda; class Collembola; order Entomobryomorpha; family Entomobryidae; genus Entomobrya; species Entomobrya nivalis. The sequence continues at coordinate 22,720 of JAQFZH010001118.1, forward strand.
TATACATATCGTGTGCGTTCACTTTATTTGCCATTAATTTGTTTTACTAAAATCATTATCTTCGTGCATTCATGCTTCAAATTGTATAAATTGTACAAAGCCTCAAGCCGAAACACATTGTTTTATCTAAATTTCTGAATCTGATGTATCTACTTCTGAATTTAGTTTAATGTCTGCTGTATTTTCAGTGTGTACAGGTATTTCATATTCGATATCCGTTTCCTTTGATGTAGTTTTTTCCTGAACTAGTAAATTGGTTTTAGCTTTGCACAACTGCAGATACTTATACTGAATGTTTACCAAAATCATGTCTCTGTGATTTTCTATAAGGTGATGCTTAAAATTCTGATCATTTTCTATCAAAACTTCTTGATCACAAAATGAACAAGGACTTAAACTTGGGTTTGAACTATTGGTTTGGTTTTGTACATCAGCCCAACTATTGATTTTCGATATTAAAACAAAATTACAGAGGTAAGTGGGAAGCCCCGCATTTTCAGTGCAGGACTTCAAAATCGTGTCAAAAAATTCCGCGCTATGTACCTGTGTCAAATGAAGTTCTAATTCAAATGCATCTTCAAAAATTACAACTTTTCCTTTAGAACGACAAAATCTGCAATACATTTCGCCAACCTTAAGGTTTGATACAGTGACTGAGATTTCTTCATTTTGAAAACATTCCTCTATTGGAGTAATTTTGTTTTCGATTTCTGCAGGTAAAACCACGTTTTTGTGAAATTTAAAAAGTCTCCGTAATCGAAATAAGATATAGCTGAAGGCACTACTTTCAAACAAAATATAAACAACGAAGGATAAGAGGAAGCCGAATAAGGGAATCAGTAAAGGCATATAAATTCCTAACGAAGGCTTTTTTTGAAATTGATAAGGTAGTTTATTTGAGCTACTCGTTTTAACATGCGTCGTATGTAAATTAATTGCCCAGTAAAGATATTTCTGCCACCATTCACTAATACCAGCTTGTAAGTGGTACTTTGACTTAACCATATAGTGAGAGGGTATAAATCCGAAATATTTGTAACTTATAAAATTTTCATTGATAATGTCCTTCCCAAAGTACACAGGAAGTAATTTATTATGGAAAAGTCTTCGCATGAAAGCTAAATCAGTGTCTGATTGAATTAATGCAAACTTGCTGCATTTCCAATCAGATTTCTTCAAAGTACAATTTCGCTCTAAAGTACTTCCAGTTTTACAAACAGATGCAGGTGTCATTTGAGTGTTGTTGAGAAAGTACATCAATTTGTTTGAAATTTTACTGCTGAAAGC
>JAQFZH010001119.1:0-24002 GCA_034695485.1 Entomobrya nivalis
TGGAAGTAAAATGTGAATTTTTTGTATTCATGGGGTAATCCCAAAGTTACAAATAAAGTCAACGTTATCAAATCAAATCAAAATCAAACTTGTCAACTTTTTAAACACAAGGAACCGTGTTGTGTTCCACTCCTCACCAAGCTCAACTGGTAAACTATTATCGTTCCCAAGACAGCTCATTAGCTGTAATTTTTCCAGGTTTGGGGCCAAGATAAGCAAGTCTCCTAATTTCTCGTAAAATTCTCTTAAGGTGGGAAAATTATTCCCTCTGTATCGAATTCCTAAACTCGAAATATGTAATTCTTGAATGTGGAATAATTTGGGGAAATCGGTGTTAAAGTCGTCACTGCCCAATATTATATTCAGATGCTTTAAAATCCATGGTCGTCTTTAATAGAAGACATCTGAAGAGAAATGGGTAGCTCGGAAATGGTTTAAAAATTTACTAGCAGGACACCAGCGGCGATGGTTGTCCAAATAAAGTTGAGACTTGTGTTTTAAGTACTGCTGATCTAATCCATTGCACCACGACCTGCAAACCGCTCTGCATTTTGAAATGCATTCCACTTTAAACTTCTCTATTTTGTGCCAATAAGCTATGATTTTTTCTTCTCCGGGTGCTGCTGGTTTCATCCATCCGACTACGACATCAACTGCCTGTCCTCCAAGAAATAATTTTCGCTTTAAGGATAGAATTTCACGAAAATAAGTGGTTGCGTTGCAAACATTCTGAAGATCATCAGGGGAGATTTCTAGTTTACTGAAAACTTCCATCCAGACCTGTTTATAGTTTTAAATGAAATCAGTTTAAAATTAGGGTTTTTAAATAATTTTCTAAACTATTTAGTAATATTTATCAATTATGGCTTACATTATCGGGTAATATGTTTCTCAAAAACTGTGATTCGGCCCTCAGTATCTCCTCGGGTGTTGGTGCTGCCATGTTGAAGTAGTTCACAAACTTTATGTAAGTGTTCTTTTTCTACGAGACGCCCTAAATATCTCTATACTTTAGACTATTTTTTATTTGGTGATGAAATATCAATATTTGTAAGTGAAAATATTAATTGCTTGTGATAATTTTTTTTAAATATTTCTTCTGAGAAACTCTTGAAATGTTTTATTTATTTATTTTAAAATGACACAAATTTATGTTGTTCGTTGTGTTGCCAGTTGTAAACTGGTTGTGTTTTTAGACACAATGATTCATCTTAGCTTAATTCATGTGGGTTCCTTATGAAAAAGTAATGCAAGTAAGAACGTATAAGTACCTTAGCAAATATAAGCTCACCACACACATAAACGAGTATAGTTACGGGCACATTTTTATTCATGTAGCTTCCGTAATTAATTTAAATGCTTATTTTGGTTGACGAAAACGTTTATTTGTTCAGATGGGAGAAGTAACTAGGTAATTAAAAATGCATACTTGTTGACTACTGCGCACTCGTCCAGATAAAAATTTTCCATGAAAAAAATAAGAGAATGTGCGTGTGGAAAGTTTTTGTCATTGCTCTTATTTATTTATTGATGAAACTGGTTTTTTGTTAGGTCCTGTCTGTCTTTCTATAAAATGAGAACCATGAACGCTTTCATTTCCTTCCTACAATTGGACGAATGACTCATTACTGCCTTACCTAAAAATACAAATATGCAATGCTTCATATTAAACGAGCATGCATATAGCCCTATCTTGGAGCTACCTACATGTCTAAAGTAAACAATACTGAATGAATACCAAGCATAAATGAAGTTTAAGACGGGGAAAATGCATGTTTGTTCTATAAATCCAATCTTATTACAATGTGTGCTTACATAAACTAAAATGCTGTATAGCTTGAATAAAATTTCTCTTTTCACTTGAAGTAAACGACTTTTAATGATTTCAATTTTGAAGGACTGCAAATGATTACATTTAGATTTGTTACCAGCAGAATGATAATCGGATGTTTAAAATCCAAAAGGCAAAGCAAATCTTACACTTAATGGGATATTGCCGAAAAATAAAAACGATTCACAAAGTCAATTATGACCTTCAACAATCAGAATAGATCATCATTCATTCACGTGAATGTGTACATACAAACATAGATGTATGATGTTAATCATATTTTTCGGGATTCAATATTATTTGCTTAAACTTAAACATGTTGCTGCATGAAAGAATATTTTTGAAATCACAGTGTAAAATATTTCATGTATCGTAGCTCAAAAGTAATCATTCATACAAAAACAAACAATACAAATATAAACATCCCTACCAAATTTTCGGACATATTGACATTTACATATTTCCTGATAAACTGATACTATGGTTGGATTATGTTCAAGGGTCAAAATAGCATTGGTATGGACTATGGACTCACCCACTTACCAGTAATACGATCACGAGTCCAACCTTTTACATGCAAGCTGAAAATGCAGATATGAAAGGATCCTAGTCATGTTATATAGATGCGATGTATACCAAAACACACTTACTTTTGAAATGTTTCAATAGCACTGATGATGATATGATGACAGTGTGTGCATCAAAGTCGGCCTCAAATCTTGTGAACCTATTTACTTTAGAGCAAATATAAAATGAGTCATCATCCTTTTCGACATCATCTTTTTCTGTTGCTGTAAAAATTATTGTAATGAACCAAAACATGAATATTATATACGTACATGATGCATTTTTGCATGTCCATATCTTCATGACAACAGATATACATTATTTATTTATTATTTGTGCGTCGTCACATGATTATAGACTAACATGGCTATACTTTACTTGTTACATGTGTTTTTCGTTCGTGGTCATGCACCGAGCTCGAGATATCACGGAGAACTGAAAACGTCACTAAGTAAATAAAAAAACATCTCCCAAAAAACAAAGGGAAATACTAAGCTTAACTTAAACAACGCTGTTTGATAATTGATAACCTCAAGTTCCTATTGGTGCCAATAGACGAAATAATGACTCACACGTATGTACTTACAAGTATGTAATAATATCTAATGTAACTTGACTTCTCTGCTTTAAGTATAGGATTATATGCATTACAATTACTCATACACCGTTTCCAAATACAATCGGTTTACTGACGTAATTAGGTTTATAACTAACACACAATACAAACAAACTTGTTCAAATTGTTGGTTTTTAATGCAATGTAGTTTCAAATGTCAAATATAAAACACACGACATGCTGAAACAGTGATAAGTCTGGTCATTACTAATTCGTACATGAATCATTGTCGTATTTGTCATTTATGGCCAGTATTTTTAGCTTGTTAACCCAGCGGCCAGTTCAAAGCAAATAAATGTCGTTCACACCATCAATGCTGATTTCATGCTCGTTTACGTAAGTGCAAAAATGCAGAATTAGTTCAAAAATAGCACTGATGCACATAAAATATAAGCACTTGGGTGAATCATGATGAAACTGAAAACCATAAAATGACAAAGTTTGAGTTTCGCCTGGTCAAACAAACATACTTTGTTTTTTTAGCTTACGTTCCGAATACTTTATTGGGTGGTATAAGCGATTCCTTTTGTCGAAATATTGGGCAGTATATATTTACGATAATTTTACGGTATTGCTCACTGAGATATTTATTATTTAAAAATTTCATGTATCCATTGAACAAATGCGAAAACTAGAATTATATTACCAGTGATTTACCAATTATGACGCCTGGTTTCCTGTTTAAATTTGTTTTTCAGCGGTTATTTAGACAATCATAAAAACCAATTGATGAGTAATGACTGATGACGTGATGTTTACGACTTTATTCGTGGGAATTTTTTATTTACTTTGGTTTCCATAAATATATTGCATTAAACTGATAAATTTAATTTGCGTAAACATTTCTGTTAGTCAATCTGTTTTCCAGGTTATCACTAAGACGTCACTGCACAATTTAATGAGTATAAAAAGAGCCAACCAAAGGTCATCCATTAGCCATTTGGGTCAAAGATGCAGACTTGACAGGTGCGTGTGTTAATAATTCGACTATTGAAATACTATTTGATTTGAAGGTGAGCCAGATTTAGTGTCAATTCAGTTACCATTTTAATCATCATCGTTCTAGACGCATAGGGACACAGATACGCATAGTTCAAATACTGTATTGCGTTAGGGTACAATACCAGACAAATTTGTTATGAGTGATGCCTGTAAACCGGAAAATAAAAGCTATATCCATCTATCTGTCTAACCGGAAAGAAATAAGGTAAAAATACATTCTTTTGAAAGTATTTATAATTGACATTTAAAAAATTAAAATTGGCTTTGGATTTACATTATATTTGACTTTATAGCTAACGAAAACCTTACAGCTGCTGTTTATGAAATACTACGTCATCTCTTATCTGGAAGGTGTTAACAAGTAAGTAAACATTTCCTCAAATTTTGTAGTTTCTATGAATTCAGAAGAGTAACTTAAGGCTACATTGTAGCAAATAAAATGGTATTTTTCACACATAACATGCCATGTTCATAAAGGGGGTTCGTGGCTCATTTAGTGAATTGTCGATTTTACATATATCAGGTCATTTAAACTGTAAGCCACGATGGAAAAATGGCTTTCTTTAAGCAAAATAAACTGTATTTTATTACTTTCAAAAGACCCTACCTAGTAATAATGTGCAGCGTTGGTAAACACCAATAGCACTATAATATGAATGCATGTAATCATTTTAAACCAATTCTTTTATAAAATCCAGAAATGTTTACCTTGGTATTTGGGGTATAAGAGAGGTAGTCAGTTATTAGCAGGTTAAGGGATAGTGGTTAGGGATCTGTTAAAGATTTTAGGGAACAAATCGCATCGTGACAAATTCAGTTGGATATTTTAACATTATTTATATGATGAGTAAAATATCAAAAAACCATGCAACTATAATAAAGCAAAAACAGTTTCTTGTTTGCAAGAATAAATTATCAACTAAAAAGACCGTTAAAGGTGTTTTAGCTACAGCTACTACAAGAGTTTTCGTTTCTTACTCTGTAAACTTTTATAATTTGGGCTTTCAATATTGTACACTTTGAAACAAATAATTGATTTTAAATGTTGACACAATATTATCAGAACAACACATTTCCATAATCATTTGACATTTCTGTCCCGACTAATAAAAAGGCAGGCAATCATCCATTATTAGTACACAAACACATTACTACAAAATCACTGTTGTAGAGTTTTATAGTAGGTGCATTAGCATTGGTTATCCTTTTATACTTGAAAATCGTACCTGAATTACATACTGTTTAATGTAGGTTTAGCACACACATTTATGGTGAAATAGATACTACCAGAGCTCATGATTTAATGTCAAGGTTGAAATGATACACAAACGCCCATATTTAATTTTTAATTTAAAACTCAACTGCTATACTCATCCGTATATGAGGAACAAGTTAGACTTTTATTCTATTTTATCCTTCAGTAATTCGACTGATATCATCTGTGTCATGACTTTAACACAATTGAGGTAAACCGGTACAACAATTTTACTATTGTCTCATCCTTGATGGTACCATATTTGGACAGCCTTACTCTCACTAGAAACTATCTCTTATATTAAAGTAAGCTTTTCTTTATGTCAAAACACAAGAAGAATTATGAAAAAATATTATTTGAGTATTTCACTTTCGACATAGTCATCAAAAATATTTCGGTCGTCTTGTCTAACCGCTCAATAACATGAACATAATGTAACATGTATTACACTAGGCTTCAGTAATAAACCAAAAAGTGCAAGACAGATTCCTTTTGCTATTGTTGCCCTTTTTGGATATTATTTTTGGGTATGCTTCGTACCGAAGTAAAATTTAGAACCTGATTTTTATTCATAAATTATAATTAATGTACTGGGATATTGAAAATTAAATGAAGTATACCACTTTGTCGCTGAAACGACTGAAGTTCAAAAGTGAGTCACAATTTTTTTTGACGGAGCACAAAAGGAAAAGTAGTTCAATTATTGAATAGAAAACTGCTATGCCATAAACTACACTAGTTTTTAATCGAAATGTAAAATGTTTGCGTGATTAAAAGTCTATTAAATTTCATTAAAATTTAACCAAACTTAGTTGATGTAAAAATATCACTAAAAATATTCATACACCTAACATTGGACATAACAATTGAAATTATTTAGTGCGTATAAAGCCTATTCCACTAATATGGTTAATCTTTAATTTTAGATAACCCATAGCACATTGAGGTCAATAGAACTCACCGGACAACCTTATAAGTTAACCAGGAGTACTATAACAGGTAAGTAATTTATCTATGTCTCGGCACACGCTTGGTATTTTTAAACAATCTAAACAGCATTAAAACTACAGTTCACTTTGTTAATTTTGTAAGTCGACATTGAAGAGTATTTTTGAGGAATTGATTAACATATAGTTTAGCTATTAAATACTATATTAAACTTAGAGTTTAGCAATTACATTTGGTGAAATATACTAGATTTTCATCTTGTGTTTTTGTCGTTAGAACATGACAAATTTAACACCAAATAATTGACAGTAAACGAAGCCATATCCCAGTAAAGATATTTTTGTAGAAACACACTTAACCTATGATACTAGTTAATTGACTGACAAGCTTTACTGATATAACTGATATAAAACTGATATAACATATGTCATGGACAAAAATGTTTCAAATAAAATTATTGATATTTTTTTTACATATTTTTAACATTTACACAAAAATGTAATGGGCTTACACATAATTTATGATGATGCCTCATCAACCAAATGTAATTTTTACTCTAGCTTATACGCAAACCTCTTTTGGGTATACGGTTATATCCGTTTATTTGTCCCATGTTATTAGGCATACAATAGAAGGTCGACTAAAAAATGTAGTGTAAAAGCCGTTCATGTAAAATTCATCAATAAAACTTTCGACGAAACACTCGACAAAATCGATTAAAATTTCCTTAATTGTAAGTAGAAGTCGATCCTCTTATCGCCTCCTTAAAATCGGTCAAAATGATAGTCTCTTTATACGCGGGAATTCATTTAACTTCCTTGTATGCAAATAACTTATCATACGTAGTTACATATACATTACTGGTTGTCAATCTTTTGTCCAAAAAACACACAAATGAAAGTGTGCAGTTTGATCAATGCTAAAAACTTTCAAACTTGGCATAGCCTTCCTTCCAGACTGAGATGACACATCTTTTCTCACGTGTGATGTAATCATCATTTCCAGTAAAGTCAACAACGTTTCCTTCCACCACTTTACTTTTGTACGTTAATGATGCATTATATTGGTTCGCTCAAGCCCAAGCTCGTTTTTTGGAATCTGTGTTTGTGTATCAATGTCAACAAGTAGTAAATCTCTGTTTGCTCTATTAGTTATTTTTAATACACTGATGATGACATATTCGCAAAAATGGAAATAGGTAATGAGGGGCTATGGAAAACGTAACGTAACCTTTAAGAACGTAAATTATTCACGACAGGTTTTTTGTTACGTATAATGCACATATAGAAATATGTTAAAGACTGACATGATACATGAATTTATTTCAAAGGCAGATGAAACTCAGGCGAAGAATCTGCTTCGATTTTTTCCGAGTTGCTGTTTTAAAATCCATACCAAATAGTAGTTACCTGAGTGAAGCAGTGGTCAGAAAAGTCCAAAATTCTATTCTTGGCAACTTATTCACTGCCCAAGCTGATATTTCACAAAAATAGGGAAAACCATTTTCGCCTTGACACAGAAATGTACAAATAGGGTCCCTACATCTGCACACGTCAAAAGCAGTTCAGTTTTGGACGACCTCAACACAGTTTCTAAGTACTAATTTGATTTTTATAAAATGTGATATTTATGGAGTAACCAAATCAATTTTTTGGAAAGTATTTTTTACAAATTGTGTCAGTGAATTACAAGGGGACGTTATCATACATATCAACGTGACTTTCCAGTAGTTTTTTTAAAATAAATATATTTACATTATAACAGCAAGCGAGTGGATCTTTCGGAACGTCAAGACAAGCAAAAAGGCAAACCCACAAGTCAGTAAGTAAAAAGCCAAAGAAATAAGCTTTTCAATTCTGAATTTTCAATCGCACTTTCAACTGTACACAAATCAAAAAAAATAGTTTATGTATGCATACATGCTGGGTTAAAATTGGACGAAAAATGGAAACGACACATAACTACGCAGAAAAACATATACACATGAATGAAACATGTACAAATACCATAAATACATAGCAAGTATTGACTTTATCGTGTTTGTCTGTACGCCTGTCCGTCAGCATGATAACTCAAGAACGCGTTAACCGATTTCGCTCAAATTTGGATGTGGGTCACTAAAGTTTAATATTCTTTTGCTATGTTGAGGGCAGACTTAAATGATATCTGATCACCATTTTCTAAATAAGTTCAAATAAAATACATCAACAATTTCAAGAGGTGTCAATGAACTTTTTTCTTACAATCAATTTTTTTCAGATGTTTTATTGCGTATAATATAAAAGCACGGGATTACAAATTATTACTTCCATGGGCCAAAAAGAATTATCAGTTAAATTTTGCTCGAATAGTTAATGAGATTGCAATATTGAAAGATAACTAAACAAAACGACGTACTCAAAAAATGAACTAAACATACTTTTAATTTCATTTCGATTAGATAAACGACATATCAAAATAAAACATAACAAATTATGTCATTTCGTAAAAAATGATAAAGTAGGCATGGGATTTATAGTGGAAAAGCGTTGATTTAAAATAACAACAAAGCATTCGAGATTATCTCATCTTTTCTTCATTAAATTTCGTAAAATATTATTTGGTGTATAGTAGTAAAAATGACTCAATGATCAATGTAAAAAACAAGTAATATCTTGGCTTGGGATTTGTGAAAGATGACGTAAAATTATATTCCGTATGAACAACACTAATTGTTTTACAAGCTTAAACGATAAAAACACAGTGATGACAGCATACTGCTTTATCATGTTAAGCTTTTGATCTATCTGTGATTTCAGTCTGGCAATGTACAGAACAACGGCATCATTCTGTGTATTCATGTAATAAAACAAATACGTCATAAAACTCCGGAGTAAATAAAAAGTATCAGAGCAACAAAAATCATTAGAAAAGTTATGATACTCTTTTGGTATACTTATTGGATTTGGTAGCGAACAAACTGTGCGTATCACACACACCTGCTAGACAAATAAGCAAACACGACTTTTCAGACGAATGTGTCAAGTGCATTCCATGCATTTTGTTATTAACTTGACCTTGACTAGTCGGAAACTGAGATTTAGCTTTGACATCTTTATCGGTTTTAAATTGAACGAGTGACAATAAAACAAGAAATTTTTTAATTGATTGGTCTTGCTTGTTAAAAATTCTAGCTGAATATTTAAAACAAATTGAAACTACAGTATTTTATTTTAGAAACTAGTGCAGTCAGCCAGTTCGAAAGTTGGAATACACACTTTATATTGCATTCTTGTTTTCACCGTGATTTGATTCATTCGATATGAAGTTGTGTGTATCTACATATGTTGTTCTATTCGTATGATTTTGTACATTTTTGTACCTGACATGCCACTAGAAACAATTTTTATGTTCTTTAGAATAAACTTTGAAGACCCCTTATTTTAGTATTGTAATAATGTGCGGCAGTGGTAAACACCAATATCACTGTTATATAAATGGAAATAGCATTCATTTAACCATTTTAAAACAGATCATATTAAAAACTCCAGAAAAGATTAATTTGATTTTTAGGTAAGAAGAGAGGTAGTCAGTTATTAACGTCCTAAATTTAATTCGAAAACAGAATACTTGACAGTAAAATTCATTTTATTTACCATATCATACAATAGAGATTTTATATAGAAACGCACTTAATTAATGATACTAGTTAGCTAACAAAGAAGTTTTACAAAACTACAATCAAATTTTCTGATCGACAAAAATGCTGCTCATAAAATTATTGGCACTTTACATCCTTAAAATAAAAATAATATTCTTTACCTTGTTACAACATTTACACACAAAAGTTATAATTTTCATTTTTTGCTTGTAGCTTATTTCAAACCTGATTGTGATTTATGTTATGAAAAACTGGTTTTCATTCAAGAAACATATACACACACATAGATGTTCTCACGCTTGATTCATTTCATGATGATGCCTCATCAACCTAATGCAAAGTTGTGTTCCAGCTTAAGTGCAGAGTTGTTAATTGAACGGTTAAATTTGTCCCATGTTATTACGAATACAATAGAAGGTCGACAAAAAAGAATTGTAGTGTAACAGTCATTTATGTAAAATTTAACAATAAAAGCTTCAACGTGATCGATCTTTCAAAATCGAATAATATTTCCAATTGTAATTAGCAGTCGACTCTTTGACCGTCTCCTAATTGTTGGGTCCTTTTTAAATGGGAAAGTTTATTAACTTTACTTTTTATAAATACTTTACAGCAAACTGATAATTTGTGGTTTTATATACATAGCTGGTTATCAATCATTTGTCCAAGTAAACACACAAATGAAGGTGCGTAGTTTGTTGAATGCTAAAAACTTTCGAAGTTGATATAAAAATCATCTAACTTTAACCCATACTGTATACTAGAAGGCTTGCGAATCAGACTGATCAAGTTGACTTTTTCATTATTAAGTCCATCAATAAACCTTTATTTTAGCCTGCTTTAAAACAGAGTAATATAAATTCACTATATATTCATCAAGAATTATAAATCGGGATAAAAAAGATTATTTATATTACTTCAAAGCAATGATACTTCAACTTTAAGAGCATGTAAAATATAAATAATAAACAGCTCTGACAGTTGACAGATAAACGCAAAATTCTGAAACTAGTACTACTAACGCTATATTTTCTTCCCTTATGAAACCAATCGAATTATATTCTTTAGAAATACACGGCTCTATTGACTTGAAACTATACACCATGGCTCATTTAATAGTTGGGGATGCAGGTAAGAAATTATAGTTTATCATTTATGCTTTAAAATTGTGAGTTATCTACACCCTCATCACAAAATCACATTTATGTTTAAGAAAAGTTTTGTTTATAGTTCATGTTAGCCTTCTTGTTGTTTGAAATTTAGCGCAAAATATAATTTCCGCACGAACGATACGAACTTAGTTCTCCCTGCCATTGTATCCTTTTAGAATCGTAAAAAATTATATTTTTGACCTAAATGTGATATTGTGAGTCAATCTCTCAAGAAAAGTGGGGAGTCAAACTTATAAAATTAATAAAACAGAAATAGTCGAAAGCAGATTCATTGAATGTATTCTTATAAGGTAAAGTTAAACTTCCACTTTTCCACCACATTTATAAAATTATTGAAAAGAAAGTACAACGTGACTTGGTTACCAGTAAATTGTTTTCTTCAACTTTAAAAGAATTAAAATAGTACAGTTGTGAGAGCATGTTATAATAGGTAAAGTGCAACTTTTTACAATTGAAGCCTGTTTTAAGATTTAAAAAGTCATACAACTTTTGAAGCACCAGTTATTATATTTCTACATACAAACCTATTCAATGGGAACTTTTACAATACAGATTTTAGTGTGGTAAAACGTTACTGGGAACACTTTAATAAAAGTCTCGTAAATTATAGAAATACTAGACCATGTTTTTTAATTCCTTTTAATCCAACCCTAGAATTTTCACTAGGTAGAAACGTCAATTTGCAAATCAATTGTTACAGCTTAACCATTCATTGAGTACAAATCCATATATTTTCTATTTGTTAAGATTGTACATTTCACGAATTGATAAGCTTGTTTGATGAGCCCGCAACTGCAGCAACAATAATTACCGAATGGACTTCTTTCGCGCGATGCTTAGGGACTCCGCTACATAACATTGAGAAGTACCGACAAGACATACTTCTGCGTACTTTAACACATTCCGATGTCGTCGAGAAATTACTGGTGGAGTGGGTATCGCGAATGAGCAAAGAGGCAATACTAGGAACTCTTTTTCAGAAAGTTCCGGATTCCTTAAAGCTATTAAAGGGTACATCGCATGCAAGAATTTCGATTTTATGTAAACAAGTATTTTATTAACTAACAAGCTAACAAAGTATGATGATTAACTTGCAGGTAAATTGCAAGATAAGATAAGGACAAAAGCAAATTACTGGAATGATTTAGATGCCGATTCGCAAAAAGTTGTCATGGAGACCAATGTCAGGTTTCTGGGACGAAACTACTTATTATCATCTATACGAGACATGATGGGCGAAAACAAGTTGTACGAAATAATGAACAAAGCGGAAATGAAAGAAATGTTTCAGAAGTCATTCAATAAGGAGGATTGGGATATTGGACATTATGATATTCCAAAGCCCTTGGAATATTACATCCAGCGAAAACTCACAATAAAACGACGGCTGAATCCAGCAATTTTCAAGCATACTTGCCCAGATATCTTTCTAATCGAAGGGATTACTCGTGAAGATCTATCAATTCTTGTACGACCCGAATTAACGGACATCTCCTCAGATCAAGTAAACAAAGTTACGAGACGATTTATTTTGCTGCAAGATTCGGACGACTACGATAAAATCAATAAAGTAACTAACCTTCCTGTACATAGAATCATCAAACACGAAGATGGCCAGTTTTTCTGGTTAAGCTCATCAGGATGCTGTCAAATAATCAGGATGTTTTTCTATAATGACGTAGAGGAGATTTCTGAAATAAACTTTGTTAATGAACATTTGTCGAACTTCAACAATCGACCAATTGCCATTTGTAGCAGCCCTGGAATGGGAAAATCCGTACTTCTCGCAAACTTGGCGAATGAAACGATTAATCTTTATCCAACACGAATAGTCGTTTATCTTGAGTTACGCTCTTTAATTCCTGAGCTATTGTCTGTTGGGCCAGAAGTCGATTCGGATAGTATCAAGCGAAAATTGGTTTCATGCTCATCACTCAGTTCCATCGGGAAGAAAATTCTACTGCAGTTACTGTTGAGCAAAGCTTTGATTTTTGAAATATTCCTGGATGGATTTGATGAAATATCATTCGAGCATTTAAAACCTGCTAAACAGTTTATTAAGGCCTTACTCAACAGGCCAAATATGAGAGTTTATATAACTTCCAGACCACACATGCAAAACGAGATTGAGAACACGCTTGAAGTCATCAGCCTTGATATTTCTCCATTCAATCAAGAAAATCAAGTAAAGTTTCTTCGAGACTTTTGGAATTTGTATCAGAATATCACAAACCAAGAAAAGCTGTCCCAGTTTGCAATAAAAGTATTGGAATCCCTGGATTTTATAAATGAAAACATGACTTCACACACTGATTTTGCAGGTATTCCTCTCCAATGCTTTATGCTTGCCCAAGTATATGCAAGTGACGCGAAAATGATCAGTAATCGTAGGCATTTCAATTTCCGTGCCACAAATTCCCTTCATGATTTGTACACGAAGTTCGTGGCCTTAAAATTTGAAAGGATCGAAGAATGTGACAGAGGCGTAATCAAAATGTACCATTGGAAAGAAGCTTTGATGTTGCTGTTCCCGGATAACCTACTGGCTGCTCAGATCGTAGAACAACTAACAAACAACGTTGGAAATGGGGAAGTTCCTTGGAACAAAATATTCACAGTTGGGATTTTAGAGATGGCATCTGATAAACCCAACTTTGTTCATAGAACATTTGCAGAGTATTTGTTGGCAGATTTCATTGTTGAAGAACTTTTAATCAATGAAGTAGCAGACAAAAATATTTTAGTAAAATTTATTATTGATTCTGTACTGGATGTTTATAAAACCTCAAGAGGACAAACTATTTCACGTAAGTTATCAAATAACTTGAAACTGAATAGTATGCCATTTAACCCTGAGTTAAAATTCTTTTGTTATTCGATAAAGCGTTGTTTGATCAAAATATTTCACTTTTTCCAGGTGTCGACATGGCACATATTTGGAAGTTTATAGAGTCATCCGACACTTGGATAAGTGGGAAACTACATCTGAAAAAACTAACGAATGTTCTGACTTCCCAGTGTAACTATTCCCCTGAAGGTATTCGTGAAAAAGGGAACGAAATTATGTTCAACTGGTTAATTCAAATGGAGTCAAATGCTACAATTGACAAGCTTGATAATATCCTTGAGTTTCTAGGTTGTAGTCAGCTTGTTGGTGAGTCCATTATTTATTTATTCTAATCGTGCGCTTTCAACCTTCCTGGTTAAAATGGCTTCTCTATTTTTGTGCAGTTGATCTTCACCAAAACGTTTACCAACTAAATCACGTCCTAGGATATGAGATAGTGTGTAGCTTCGTAGATTCAGCGTTGGGAAAATATGAACACATTTTGGATGTAAAAAAACTAAGGCCAGGTGAACATGCCGGTGTTTGCTTAACCCAGGATTGGAACAAACTGCATTGGAAACTTTTAAAGTGCGCTGAGTATGGAAACCAGTTTTTAACCCAAATAATAGTACAGGTCTACCGTGACACGTCTATTTTTCACAAAGTTATGAACTATGAAGCATGCAAGGAATTACTTGTACGTGCCTCATTTAATGATAATGTTGAGTTTTTCAAGTGTATTGATGACACGGTAAAAGCATTGATGGGCTTTAATTTTAACGATAGCTTCAAAATGTTTACATTTGAAAATAGGGGGTTTCAACGTACGCCTCTTTGTATATCAATAGTCAGTGGGAATTACAAACTGGTAGAATATTTGATTAGTTATATTGGAGATGATATTAAAGGATTAGATGATTTGTGGCTTGCTTGCTTCTTTGACAGCTGGAAAGATTCACCAAGTGTTATAACGAATAAGATAACAATACTTAGGCTGCTTAAATCCTTGGGTCAAAAAATTCAAATTGACAAAGTGGAGAAATATTTTCTACATGGAATTAACTTGTTAATGTTAACAGCCCTGTATGATTTATGTAAACACGTTCCAACTGAAAACAATGTACCTTTTATGGCCACCTCTGTTTCAACTTGTTGTAAAAATGATGCCGAAATGGACAACTTAGTGAACTGGCTTATTTCAAGAAATCTTGCACATCTCCTTACACATGAGTTTGAGCCCAATTTATGCATATTAAACCAGGGTCTTTTCAAAAATTTAATAAAACCACAAATATTATCACTGATTTACAATGAACACTATTTCGACTTTGGACTAATTTTCGAATCAGCTGTAATATGTGAGAGAAGTGAAGCTATCGTAAAAACAATTGTTGAACTTTCCGGTAACGTTAATCTAGTACCTAAAAATAAAATCCCATTTTTAAATTGGGCTGCGCAATATCGAAAACTAAATGTTATGTGTTACCTGTTGTCTACTGGTGCTAGTGCAAATTCCAGGGACAGTGCTGGAAACACTCCACTACATTACGTATTTCAAAATGATAATAATTCCCAAAGTTGTTACATGATTCATGATGCAGTCAATCTACTCGTCACTAATAATGCAGACGTCAGTGCTACAAACATTGCTGGACTTGTACCACTTGATCTCGCAACAGCCCAACAGGATGAAATAAATATTGAAGAAAAGACGATCGTTTTGTTGAAAAATTCGGTCTCTTCCAATAGGGCTATTTGGTCTCGTGCAGTGGAAGAATTTCAAAGTACCAACGATCCTACTGGTCTGGATGCGTTAATGTACGGGTGTTTTTTTGTGTGGGTTTTGAACATGACACAAACTTCAAGAAATATGAATTTATCGAACCCCCTTAATGCAACTTTGCTACACATGGCTGCACTGTTCGGAGAGCAAAAGGCAATTGAGTATCTATTGTCGAATGGAGCAGATGCAAATTCAAAAGACAAAAATGGAGAAACTCCACTTTATTATATTTTTGACTGGGATTATAGAAACCGAAATAAGGATTTGAATACAAAAATTGTAAACACTCAGTGGATCCATGGATGTGTCGAACTTCTGCTGAAGAATAATGCAGACGTAAGTGTCAAAAACATCGTGGGAACAACACCGCTGGCTTTGGCTAGATCACAAAAGAATAATTTAAAAATTGAAGATCGTACTATGAGCTTGTTAGTCGAAAGGTTTCGACTTGAAAATGAAATTGATTAGGGAGGAAGTAATACAAATATATCGACGACCAAATAAAATTCAAGTGTAAGAATTAAAAAATTGAGAAACTTATGTTTTTGAGTATTTTAATACAAAGAACAGTGTTAAAATTAATTTACAATTGAAAACCTAACTTTATGTATGTACTTCAGTCTTACAACTCTTTATTGTCCCACAACAACTATAATTTCTTTATTTTTGTAATACGATTATGGTAAACTGGCTTTGAAATAGAATGAATTGAAATAAATTAACTTATAGGCTATATGCACATTAATTGTAAACATGTACGTTAATATAATAAAACTTGTAAGGTACTATTTAGGAAAAGAGTTTTATTTGATAGCTGGTAAAAAAATGTATGGATAGATGTGTTAAAAACTTCTATAGACTTTTTTGTTAATGATTCATATCCTAAATAATTAGTTTTACTTATTATACATTTATGTCATAACGAAATACTTTCCCTTGCGTGAAGATGAGTTGAAAAAATGGATTTGGTAACGATGTATGTGTAAAAAATATTTATAAAGCAACAAATAAAAATACAACCAGCAGAATCAAATAAAAGCGTTTAATTATTCATATCATATTATTAGGTAACCTAATGAAAACGAATGAATAAAATTACTATTAATGCAATAACTTTTTGCGATTTTTGTATTTTTTATCATATTTTTAATTTAAGCTTACTGTTTATTTGAAAAGTTTTGGGAAAACCCGAAAATATGTATAGTTTCGTTGTTTAATTTTTCTATAAACATGTCTAATTTTGTTCACAAGCTTTCTTTATTTGAGTTGGTGGAATGTTTAAAAAAGAAACGAAATACTTAGAACACTGCACTGAGGTAACCACGCGCTTAATTTATGATGATATTAAGGCTAATAAAAGGACAAAGCTGGGGCAATGTTTTATCAATCAAATTTTCTTTGATTTCTGGCTTTCGTGCAGAATATTTACTAGACTGTCGTAGTAAGTCCTTTTCTCTAAATTTTTCGTAACGTAAAATATTTTCACCGAATGCTCATAGTAAAAACACAAATGAAATACCAAGCTTTGCTTATATAAGCCTTTATATTGCACTTGATGACATTAAGTGCACTTAATCATATACATCTGAAAACCAGCATTTACACCTGTGTGCATATGAATAGCTGATGTAACAGGCAGATTATCACATTCATTAAATACTTAACCGATGGAGTGTCATTAAGCTGGTTGTTACTATATCATATCTGACTCGTTATGTAATATTTATAGCTAGTCAGAATTTAGTAAATAGCCAATGTAAATCTAATGTAAACAGCTTCCCCAAATTGAATGATGAGTGCAAGAACATTTAAATATGTGTAAAAACAATGATAGCACCCATTAATCAACTTGCGTAATTCATGATGATACTGCTAACAGTAAGAGAACACATTTTAAGTTTCGTCTCATCAAACAAACGTACTTTATCCTCTAATTTACCTGCAAAAGGCTTTGTTGGGCGGTTTCGGTAGTTCTTTTGTCGGATTACTGTGTGATATCGAACATCGGCGTCTTCACCCATTAGCTTTATCGCCTGTTGTATAATTACAGTATTACGATGGTAATACTCTTAAAACTGTAATAATTTTTTAGCATTTGTTTGGTTTCAACCAAGAAGTTTGTCCCATTTTTTATAAAAAAATCGATGAATGTTTTTCTAATAATCTTTGCGCATCAATTTCAAAAATTACAAGACGGCATTATAATATGACAAGCCATGACATACCCATACTCCAACTAAAATATTCGATCTTATTTATAATTCATGTAAAAGACGTTTTTAACACAGAATATGCTCTAACTAATGCCCCCAGAATTTAGCAATGCTACATTTGAGATGATTGTTTCTAATAAACAGCTGTGTACTTACACAACACAGGTAGCAGTATTGTTCTCTAATCATATGCATGAGTTAGCTAGTGGATTAATTACAATTATATGCCTTTCGCTTCTTATCTAGGTTTTGGTCAACTGTTAGGATAAGCTAATAAAAGATGTTTATAAAAATTACCTCGACAAATAGGTCAATTATGATAAGCTGAATAAGAGTAAATAATACATGCACGTAAGTGGGTTATCTGTGATCAATATGATTTCAACACCAATTCAAGGTTGAAAAACAGGATAAATTCCTAAAAGTCTGAATAAACATCAATCAGTTTCGGGGAAAATTTTGCTAATATACTCTGTGTGCTTTTACCTTCCTCACGGAAAAATGAAATGAAATACGCATTCAAAACCATGATTCTTTTAAACTTTTTCCGGGTTAGTGTAAAAATACGAGGTATTTTGTGAAATATTTCCCCGAAATACTCAATCACCTTTGGCAGTTAGACCTTTCGTACAAAATGTTATTGACAAGGAAACTAATCAATTAATTAAAATAGATTAAATCAATTCGGGAAAGCATTCGAAAAGTCGAGGAAATTGTTGCTTTAAAAATACATATCTTTTCCGGTTAAATGTGATCAAGAGTGTGTTTTTCTGACAACCTTCCTGACAAGTGATAAGTACTGTCAGCCTAATAGAATTAGTTTTCCTGTTGGTAATTTAACGTTCAAGTTATCTACCGTTGTTTACGTAGACTTTTCGATGCAAATATTTGGTATAAAAGCAGCGAAAATCTCATTGAAATCTATCATTCCTTGTTAATATTTCATTTACAAACAACAATATCCATTTTCCTTCTGTCATATTTCAACTGTACAACAATGTGGCTCCACTCTCCATCGTTTTTCAAGTTTATTATTTTAATAAGCTTGTCAGTTTCTGGTGACTGCAGAAATGAGAGTGAAACAACAGATTTTTTATATTTTATCGCTGATGCTACAAGAAATTTTACCGACTGGGTTCGTGAAAATAATTTGGATCCAAGCCCAATAAACCCAACTGAATACAAACTTGATATCAACAGTTTTCCTGACCGCTTGAATCTTACGTTAAAACTGAGAGACGAACAAGTTATGGGGTACGGGTATTCCAGAATTAGTAGTTTGAGTGCAGGCCTTTGGATCGGGGGCGGCACAATGAACATGAATCGACAATTTTATGGACCAATCATACTTCAAGGGTACTATTCCGTAAATGGATCCGAAGATTATGGCTGGCCAATCTCGCAAGAAGGACGATGGAGCTGGGAACTCGGCCAAATTGAAGAAAGTGTGCACTACACATTTACAATTTCTCCAGATGGATATGTTGTCATTTCCAATCCTCCAAAGTTTTATACCCTAGATACAATACTACAAAATACAGATCTAAGGCTGGAAGACTTCGAAGATTGGCGTTATTATCCAATAGTCCATAATGCAATTCAAATCGCCATTTATAACAAATATATTTCTTGGTATCCTGAACATCCAACTGGGTCATTGATGCATCGATATTTTAGGGAGTTGTTTAAGGTAAATATATAGTTTTGGGATTCGAGAATTGATATTTTGTGTATTTCAACGAGTTTTATCTTCTTGATATTGTAGAAAACAACATATGAGGAAATTATTGAATACCCGGGTCCACACCGTACTAGAACAACAGGCAAGGTGAGAAGAACCGATAACAGCATCTATGTAAGCTATGATGACACCAGCGGTCTCTAAAGGGTCAATTTAAATAACACGTATGTATTTTTATACATCTGCCAAGGGTATGGCAAAGTTTGATAAGAAAAAATATGTGGTCAGGAAAAAAATAGATCCTTAAATTTATGTATACCTTAATCTGCTAATTTGTCAAAGTAAAATTCCACAAATGTGTCATTACATGCAGCGAAAAAAAACTATTAGTCGTTGGACTTAATAAATTATTATAATTAACCTAGTGCCATATGAGCATACGTTGAAATTAATCTTATATGAAATCTACCTACTTACTATTAACCATTAAAAATGGGTTATACTACAAATTACAATACTGTCCCAATTACTACTTATTTACCAATTTCCACATTGCATAGTGTAGAGATAAATCTCATAAGTAATGGTTCATTGAAATGTATTAAGTGTGATAAAACTTCATAATATAAACCAATTAGTGGATACATTCATACATCATATTCCATCACTGTGTTATCGAGAATTCCGTAAAAACCTTGAATTCATTTCCATTTCAAAACAGAACATTTCGGATTCATTTAACTCTTATCGTTTGAAACCGATAAAACGAAACCATGATAGTTATTGCATTGTAATCTGTTTCATTCGTTTGTATACACATAACAAATATAACCCATAGCATTTACATAAACATTTACGGGTAATCAACCATTAGTATTTTAGTGATAAAAATTTGTGTGCAGTATATAATATGCTGTGAATCCATAAGTTTGACGTATTCCAGATATCAAACATGACATGATTACGTTTTAAATAAACCATTAGTACTAATTATTTTAATGGAAATAGGAGTTGTCTTTATTTTAAATTTTAGCTTTCGTTAACTCTTATTATTGTAAATATTATTATTACAATATTGTACATGTCTCTTAATATTTTACTATATTTCTTAATAATAATTTTAATGCGATTTATTATTATCATTAGATTATTTTCGACAATAATTTATTATATTGGGTGAATTACAAATCTACACGTTTGGTCTATATTGTTCATTTGATACATTCGTTTGATTGATTTATTTTTCACAGTCCAAACTTTTATCAAATTACTTAAAAAGCCATACAATAATTACTGAAACTAATATATTACCCAGTGGATTATGAAATTTTTCAATTCTGAAGTTGGCACACATTGTTAAACACAAATTATTCATAAGCAAATAGAAACTGAGCTAGTATTCAGGGAGCTGCCCATTTATTCAAACTTTGGTGTCGTTGGAGACTAGCCTTTGCGCGAAATCTTTTTTGCAGTGATCACGCTTATATTCTTACGGGTATTTAAATGCTTATTGAAATGTCGGTTTTGTGAAAACCGTTTTCACACTGACTACAGTGGTATGGCATGGCTTAAGTCCCATGTGAAATTGCACATGTTTTTTCAAGTATAGTGCTTCATGAGATGGTCTTTTCGAAAGTAGGACTTGTCGCAAAATATACACTCTAACATGATCATTTATCCCAGTTTCCATCAAAAACAGCCATAGCTGATTGACTTACTTTATCGAATTTTGCTGTATATATATTTCAAGGCATAGGAAATGCAAAATTAGTTGTGTATATTTGAATGGATCTGTTGTGTATAGTGTTTTTTTTCTAAAATGTTTTATTGATTGATGATTTACACTTAAGCATGTTACCAAAAAAAATTAAGTAATATTACAGATGGTTTTTTTACATTACCCAACTTTTTGACAATATTTCTGTTGACAATTTTAAATTTAAAAATGTAACGGCCTACCAAAGTTCTGGATCGACTGCATATTCTTTAGGAAGTTCATATTCAGTGTTACAAAGTTTACCTCCGCAGTACACTCCCGTGATATTTCTATTATTCGGCATCATGTAGTGATAGCGAGCTTTTCCCGTTTTCTCTATCTCTGCATAGTGGGAATCTTCCATCTGTTCGAAATTTTGGCAACCTTTGAAAAGTTTTTCATTCTGTGTTTCTTCATAGCAATAAGGTGATAGTTCTGAACAGGACACTACTAAGGTTTCTTTTTCACGGCAAGTCCACTTGGATTCTTTTTGTGAACACATCTGAGTATAGCATTGATCTGTGTGAGTCAAAAGTTTGGTTTAAAATTAAATTTATTTTGCAAGTGAACATTAATCAAATTAGGGAAATTAAATAGTCCTTTAAAATTACATGGATTGCTGTCGGCAATGCTCAGGCTGCATATGGCACAAAGAACAAGAACGGCGCGTAGTATCAGCATTTTGGTATTATTTTGGAAAAAAAACTTTTAAAAGGTCCAATATATTTGGAGAGATTTGGCCAAAACCTCAATCAAATTACTTCTGGTATTTTAAATAACGAAAAAAAATGATGAAAGAACTAAACTAAAGTTAGATTAGCACAAAAGTGACAAGTTCATTAATTTGAACAATGAACTGGTTTGTAAGAGTTATCTTAAAACTAATTATGTATCATAACCTAGTGCCGCCGAACCGTTATATGATTGCAACGCGTTAATTTAACTCGTCACATTTATTGGTCATTCGTTAATTATTTCATTGTTGTCCGTTTTAGAACTGCCTGCGGAGGGGTCAAATGGATGCACCAAATGACGTTTGTGTTTACATGCATGTAGTTTTTTCCTGATTTTAGCGTGGAATTTTGTAAGCTATTTTTAAGGTGACGTGCAGCAATAAGTTACTTTTTTGGAAACAAATTTAGTGTATTTTAACCTTCAAATGGCTTCCCAGATTATTTCCCAGCTTTCTAGGCTAATTGTAATTTAAATGGACCGTTCAGATTTTTCGCTTAAGTCAATCTACCTCTTGTAATGTTTTTCAGGAAAATATATCTTGCAATTTTACCTTCTTCAAATGGTTTCCCAGGATATTTTAAAATTGTATATGAAAGCTACTTGTAATTTAAAAGGACCAGTGAGATAATATGTTAAAATCAATATTGCAACTGTTACTTTTTCCAGGAAAACATTTTTCATGATTTAAATTTTCTTCAATTTAAGTTTTGTTAAGGAAAAATGATGAAATTTGGTCAAGTGGCGAAATTTTATCGAGTGACTAATTTTGGTCAAGTACCAGTTTTTGTTCAGGTAAAAGCTTTTGGTCAAGAATGCAAATTACTAAATTAGTTGTGCAAATAATTGTTTGTGACTGTACGCAACTTTGTGGGAAGTATGGGTCTGGGTGAAAGGATTTGCATAGTATCAAGACTGGTTCAAATTTGACCCGCTTGAAAAAAGAAATTATAGATTGATGTTAAAATAAATAATCTTATTTTGGTAGTGCAATGTTTTAATAGTAAGCTTGGAGCAAAACTCTATTACTAAAATTAAACTATTAAGCTTTACTTTGTTGTCTGTCTTTAATCTCATTCGTTAACGAGAGCAACGACAATTCCAACAATTATGTGCTATTATAGTTTTCCAATGCATCATGCAAATGTCATCCATCACACTAATTAATGCGTGTTGGTAATTCGTTAAATGTTTATTGTACTTAATCGTAGATTTCGTCAAGCCGAGTCAAATAACTGGGAATAGATTGAACCTGCGATCCTATTTTTGAGAGTAAAACATTTAGTCAAAATAGTCCTTCAATTTTGTTAAATTTTTCTAAGAAAATTTGTCAGTCATTCAAATATTAAATCACGCAGTTTAGAAGATGCTATAAATACCGTTGTATGACCAAAAATGTAAAATATTGTTTTCAAGCAATCGTTAATGAAGGTTCTCATTTATCAATTAGTGCTAAAAAAGTTAGTTATATACGTAAAAATTATGATTCATTGTAAAAAAAACGTACTCTGAGGAGTTTTTGATTACATGTGAAATGAAAACATTGGCTTCAAAAACTCAATATTTTGCGAATAACAAAATTATATATTTCCTTATTAATGTAATGATGTAATGATTATGATGTCTATAGTGCAAAAAAGTATATCAGTTTTGTCACAGCTTATTATAAAATTTGGAAGCTCTAAAATTAAAATATTGACGAATTTACACCGCGAAAATACTCCAAGCTTGAAATTATGAAACTAAAAGTTCAAACTTGTGCATTCCCATAAACTGATATTTGTGTAAATTTATGCATCAAATAATTATTTTAAAATGAGTCAGTTGTTCAAAAAATTCAAGATTATTTTAAAGTTTATTAACTTGCGGCTAAGCAAGTTATACAGGATATCAGTGGCGTCTGTCCGTCCGTCCGTTCGCACGATAACTCAAAAACTAATCAAGATTTTCAAAATCTGATTTCACCAATCGATACATAT
>JAQFZH010001120.1:0-23999 GCA_034695485.1 Entomobrya nivalis
TTTGTTTGCTTGTGTGTGTGTATTTGTGCGTCTTCTTGCATGGCGTAATAATAATGGCATGGGTGAATAATGATTGGATTTTTCGCTTTTTGAGAGATTTTGCGTCTGTGGAGAGGCAAGCGAGTAAATATTAATATTCGGCAATAACATCAACTCTCTCACACAGAGTCGGAGTCAAGTTAGGTCACGTCACACAGTGAATAAGATTCAATGAACAATATTTTTTTTTGCAAAATAATAATAAAAAGGTAGAGAGATCTGCCTTTATTCATCATCACAGCAGCAGAAGAAAAAAAACCGACTGGTTTGGCTGGCATGGCATGGCCAAGTTTTATGATGCATGGTAAATGCCAAAAACAAATATCATGTTATGTATTATTATGCCCAGGGGATGGATCATGGATCATATAGACAGAAAAATGTACATAACATTTTGTGTTTTATGCCTTTGTTCTTCTTTTTTTTCGTTCTCTGCATATTCCCAATGGGCAGGAGTCAGGCACATGTTCCATCATCCAATATTTCACTAGTCTGTGTAGTCTCTCACTATGACTCTCTCTGCTTTTCTTTATTTTTCTTTGTCGTGTTTGTTATAGTATTATTGCTCCATTTTGTGTAATGTAAAGTCAAGAAGGATAAAACCCGCTGTAAACCAGCGATCATTAGTTTGAAAACTGAATATAGTCTTAATGATGTATTTCAGTTTGCGACCTTCGACCCCGGATGGACATGAATGACTAAGTCAATAATTAGCTGACTTTCAGTATCGTAAAACTCATTTTTACATTAATATAGGGAACCGTGTCAATTATTTAAAATACATGTTAATTACTCACATTTTCTTTTTCCCATCTTCAGTACTTCGCGTATTCATACGTCTAACCTATTTAGTTGCCAGACATACACAAGCAGGCTTCAAACAATAAGGGCGTATAAAAGCACCAATTGTGTGCATATATCAATTTTCATTTTTAAATGTGCCATGTACACCTAAAGTATTATATTTTAGTATTTGCAAATGATTTTATTGAATTAATTTTGACAGACAGACAAACATGGTCAAATCAATACTAGCTTACCCTTGTAATAAAAACTATTACAAAACAACCACTACTATTACTATTAAAGTTTTTAGTACACAGTTTAGATGTAGAACAGTAGTCAAAGTCAATATTATTCATCGTCACTCATCTCCAGGCAAACAGAACTGAGAATTTTATGCCTCTTCTTCATTTCATTGCTTTGCATATTATGAGGGAGGATTCGTGTTTGAAACGCAGTTTTTTATGTTGCTGACTCGCTAATAAAAAGTTATTCCTTCCTTTTCTTCCTTCCTCAGAGGACTATGAGCATGTAATTCACATGATGATGTATCTCTGTATCAAGTCAAGTTTTTGTTTGCACAAGACAATTTGTAGGATGTAGGTTATCAAAAACTATATAACCATGATGATGACTGATGGTGAAACCAAGCAGTTTTGAAAGCATGTGGGTATTATTCAAATGACAAGCTATTCATGTCATACTGCCACACATGTGGATGGATATATTTTTATAATAATATAGATGACTAATTTTATGGTCTTTTGTTTATGTCGATGTACGCTCATTGCATGCATTTTGTTTCTTGTTTTTCGGCCACTTTGTTCTATCTCGACTGTTTGATAGTTGAACGGACTCTGCATTCATATTCTACCTGATTCAGTTTAGACAGAGATGTAATTTCTTGTTTTTTCGGTATACCTTTCATCAATTCTATTTAACTTTACATCCCTCAAATAATAGTGTACAATTGTTTGAAATTTATTATAGAAAATTAAATTCTCCCACTCGCAACTTTACTTTTATTTCGTTGTAATTCTTTCACATAAAAAATTGGAAAAATCTGGTACTTGGTTTTTTAAATGAATCTCCCTTATGTAGCCTTACTTTAATTAAACTACTTATATACCGTATTGAACACATTTTTGTTTATGTATGTATATGCTTCGCTACTCTCAATTGAACTTGAATAAAAATGTAGCAGGAAAGAAAGAACCTTTTTCTGAAGTACTCTCTCAACCACATTTCAATTTTTATTCCTGTTTTTCATACCTCAAGTCATTTTTATGCATTTCCTAGAACTCTACGAAATTCATACCTTTTTTATGTACAAAACATCTCACATCATCACTATCGCATTTTACGGCACTACTACTTTGTTTCCCTACCTTTTTATTGAACAAGCACGTTGCCTTTTCATGATGATGATCAGCACCATCACGCCTCATATAAGTTGCATTACAACTTACAAAACTGTGTTTCTCCCAGTAAAAAAAGATGCTCAATTTTACAAAATAGCTGAAAATTGTGAAATACTTATTTTTTCTTCAAAAACTTGGTCCAGCCAGAACCTTCAATTTTACTACATTTTGTAAACGTAAACCCAATAGCCAATATATGTAATGTTAATGATTATCGGCAAAAAGGCACGTTTTTGCCCTTTAATTCAAGTAGATAAAAAAGGTGCACAAAACCCAGAAGAGCTTAAGAGCTACGAACTTTTTTACAATATCGAGTATGCATGGTACAAAATGTTCTCGTGTAAATTTTCGTTTATGTCTTTATATGTACATAACATCCTAACTTTACTTTTTAGGTGTTATTTTTCAGTTTTATTTTTCATCTCATCTTTTAATGATCATGTTCATATCTGCAGAACACTCCATCTACACCAAACCACATACATATCTCCCATAATTTCAATCTTCCAAAAAAGATAACCATCACGATACAATCATCATCATATCATATCATAATACACACCACCACAAAACTACATCCGTTGGTCTCTCTGGTCTAGTCTCTGGTCCTTTTAAGCCGTTCCGTTTTTACCCACACAACCTCATCATCATTTTATCATAATATTCTCTCTCTCTATTTTTCCACAAGCAATTCGTTCGTACAACAAGCACTTACCTTTTTCATATTATTTACCATTCTCTCCTTCCTATTTTTTTTGGTGTCTGGTCCCTCTCTGTATTTTTTTGGCTTTTATTTGTGGTACTGAACCGATTTTTAGCTGGGCATACATACATATCTATATACATACATACAGCGTGCATACAGACCTAACTCAACATTTTCACATAGACATCCCGTAAGTAATTTTCATCCATCCCTTTCGTGTCGGTTCATCCATGTTCATCTATACCATGCTATTATCATTATCATCATCAATATATTCATCCTTTAAAAAATAATTTTTTCTGTTACATGGCTTATTTTTGTGGTAAAGTAAGTGTACTTACATGCAATATGCTACATAACATTTTCCACACATAAAAGGATAAAATGGTCCATTGTATGGTAATAAACGTCCGTGAGTACATAAGATACATATGTGTGTGTAGGCTGTGTTTTTAACGAACTGTTCTGTCATCATGATCATCACAGATCATCATCATAACAAAAGCTAAAAAGGCAAATGGCAAAAGCAATGTTTTTAGTAAGTAGAGTGAGCGAGTGAACTAACTTGGTCGTTTCCTTCTTTAAAAAAATCGGTTTCAATGAGAATGTAATACTATTATTATCGGTTGTGCACAAGTGTTTCATGTGCGTTGTGACTTGTGAGTCGTCGTGTGGTATTACTAGTCCTCCACAAACATATTATTATGGACCTATAGACAATCAAAGGAAGCGGATGGTTGTTACTGTTGAATGGGTAAATGGGTAGGAAGGAATGTACGCAAGTAACAAGAGAAAATTAAGGACTGATTTTTTTTACTTGTGCGAAAAAATACAGCTTTTTTACTGCTACTGCTTGCTAGGCTCTGTGTATAACTGTGAGTAAGGCTGGCTGTTTGAAGGAAGAAGAAAGAAATTGTGGGAGTGGAGGAGTTGCCTGAACGAGTGGAATGAGTAAAAGATGTGATGTGAGTGTGTGAGTGAGTGGTTGTGAGAAGATGACACATTTTTCTTTTTCAACCATTTTCATGTGTAAGTAGAGCCAGATCAGTCAAAGCGTTATCGCAAGTAGCATAAAGAGAAATACATTATTATTGTGAATCAGCAGCCGGCTCCCTTTGCTTTTGCCTTTTCTCTCGTTTTTTTTGCTTTGTGTCTTGTCGGCAAAATAAAGTGTGTAAGAAAAAAACAGCTATTTTTCTTTTACGAAGAAATATATAGTAAAGTGGCGATTTAAGGCTTGCCTGACTGCCCGTTACTACATACCACACTGGACTGGACAGTCATCATGATAAACTTGACTTGAAACTGAAACAGTGTAACGATAAGAGTGAAAGAGAAGAAATAGTTTTTTTCTTCTCCATTTTCATTAGCTTATTTATGTATAAATGGGCTGGACACATAACACTACTACTTTTCCAAGAAGAAACAGGTTTGATTCTATAGAGCTAGTAAACAGTTCCAGGAGAGCTCCAGTTTAAGCACTTTTTGCTCTTTATCGTGTGTGTATGGTGGTCGGTCATTGTCGAATTCAGCGAGTGAGCTCGAAGTCAACTTTATCTCTGGAGTGGAGGAGTATAGCTATTATATAGATATTTGGAAGAAAAAAATTGGGAGAAGGAGGAGAACTCCAATTCGCATTCCGTCTCATGCTAAAAGTAACTCATGCATGTATGCATGTGAGTAGCAAGCAAACCACTGCAGTAGTAATACAACCTCTTGTGCTTCCAATGGAAAGAAAAGCTGTGTTTGAGTAGTGAACATACTACTTTTACTGCGGATACTACTCGAGCCCTGGTTTAGTTGTGTTCAACTTTCTCCCAGCCACACACACAGTCTGGTCGATCATCCCACAACTCTTTTCTTTCTCATTCTCTTGATCAAGACGAGGAATGTGAAATGAGATTCAAGGGAAATAAAATAGAGAAGGAGAGAGTGAACATGGTATAACATAACATGGTGTGGTGATTTGCATGGAAATTGAAGGAGAAAAGTAAGTAACTAAAAAAAATCGTGTGTGTGTTTTTGTATAATGGAATGATCAGCGTGGTGGTGTTGGTGGTGTGGTCCTTTTGAAGGTCCTTCTTTTGGAAAGGGAACAAGTGAAAATGAAAACTGCTTTGGATACGGAAAGCATACACGTGAAAAGGAAATTGTGTTAGAGAGATGTGTGATGGTTGGTGATGTGCAATTCAAATTGATAAAAAAGAAATTCGGGAGTATTGTAATTTGAGTTGTTTTTTCTCTGAGAAATTTACATTTTTTTGTGGGTTTGTCTGACTGTTTTGTGATGTGATATCGCGTCCTTTTTAATGGAATTGGTTAGTGGTTCTCCGCAGTATCGATTTGTGTACGTGTTTTCAACAACATGTTTGTAAGAACATTTTGTATTCTGATGGGGAAAAGGTGAAATATTATCGAAGCTTTTAATCCTGATAGAGATGGATTAAGCCTGGAGGAGTTCCCTGAAAAAAATATACAAGAGAGTTGTTAACGTTGTTGTGGCTTTGTGAAACAAATATTTTGAACTGTAGTAGCCGTAGTGCATACACAACAAGACAGTAATCAAAATTGATGGTTTGGTTGGATGGATGCTACTTTTACAAGAAGGTGAAATATGAAGGGATAAGCTAAAAAAAAATTGAATTTAATAAAGTTGAACAAAGTCAGTTTCAATATTACCTTTACCACCCAAACAAGAGAAAGGTTAAACCAATAAATCAAATCAGTAGAGCAGAAATCATTAAGGCTGATTGCAAATTAATACAAAAAAGTAAACAAGGAGCATGAGCAACCGTCTTTCTAGCCAATCAGCGTAAAGAAAAAGGGTTAAAACGCTCTCCAGCGTTTCTCCAGCAAGCTGAACAAGCAATTGCATATGTATGTCAGCTGCTTTGGTGGAATATGGGAATAGTGCAATGCCACAAGCAGCAGTCAGTATTAATTAAACCCGTAAAGTATTAATTTCCTCCTGTCATCAAGATGCTTGTACACTTACTCATCTCGTCAACCCAGCAAACATGACAATTTTTCATATGTAAAAATTGTTGAAGGCTTGCAACAACTCAAGTTGTGTCAAACAAAGCGCAAAAGTTTTTGCGTGGACACAACAAAAAGTACAATATTTTTTTGAGAGTTGGCGTTCATCACGACATCTACAAAAATAGGAACCCCAAAAGATAATAAGATGCTGGACACTGGACGATGGGATCCCGGTACGCATATATGCACCGCTTATTTTTTTTACCTTTTAATCATCAAGTTTGTAAAACGATTAGAAAAAATATTTTATTTGTGATATAAATTTTTTGCAGTGCTCTCAAAGCTACTGCTCACATTGGAGGAGTCGCGACCAAACCTGCCTGCCGGTTGCGAGGAAGAGTTAGGTTTTCTCAGCGATCTCCTCCAAAGCCGAGAGTTGCACGCCCTCGTCAAAGTTCACAATTCCATCGAACAAAAGGACGAGCGGTTCTGTCCCATCCTCTCCAACTCAGTTCAAGTGGCGGAGGAGGTGATGGAACTTGTCGCAAGTCAGGCGAATGAGGAAAATCCTGAAGCTTGTGATCTTTTTGATATCCTCCAAAATCCTCATCTTCAAGGGCTACTCTACTCCCACGACATTATCGCACAGAAAGACTATCTGCCCAAGTTGCCAGACATTCCGCCCGATCTGGATGATCCTGAAGATCCCGAGGAGACCATCAAAATTGTTCAGCTTGTCAAGTCCAGTGAGCCTTTGGTAAGTAAAATATATATACATTTATTAGCATCATCATATCATACTGTATTCCACATTTTCATTTTCTACGAAATCCATTAGAATAATAATAAAATAACGCATGATCCACGTTTTTACCATTCATTTCAAGGATTTATGAGTGGAAAGGGAATTTTATAGCCAAATCTCATGTTATCACCATTAATCTTGTCATCTTGATCATCATTCTACTTTTATTATTATTATTATGATTTTTTTTGCAAATCTTATGAAAAGTATATATGATATTCTCTCTGCTACGCTCTCGCTCTATCTCTCTGGCAGGATGGGATGCTGTGTAACAACAAGACACGTTATTATTATCCCATTCTCCTTCATCTGTAAATCCCCGTGGGGCTGTTCATGTGTTACGTCAACAACTGTACCGTCTTTCGAAATAAATTATAGTGTACTTTCTTTCTTCAACTCATTATAAAACTGATTAAATGACAACGTAACATATGAACATCCCCGTAAAAAATATCTTGGACTGTGTATCAGTCATATATCTTATCTTGAAAATCTTTCTCTTTGATTTCTTTGAAAAAAAACGCTTTTAAAGAAGAAAGTTGTATGCTTTATACTCGTGTATATTTTCTCTTTACTCTTTGTTCATGCTGCCCTCGCATTATGTGCACATTACTATCAAAAAATCTAAGGACGGAGCCAAAACTGCTGAGCCTATCGTGGTAAGAGTCTATTCTTCTTCACAAGATCATCATCTATCTTACATTGCAACATAACAATGAGTGCTGTGTGTAGTGTGGTGTGTGTACCAATAAAGAACATGAAATAAAAAATTTACCCTTTAAAAAATATTTCTACCCTTTTTATCTTACCCATTCAACCAATACAACCGGGTAGATATTTTTTTCCACAAGAAAAAAAAGAAGAATAAAAATATATAATTGAAATTTTACGGTTGATATCATGACATTTTTTAAGGCTTTTTATCAGAGATACGGTTACGTCGGGTTTGTCACTTTTCTCCTTCATTTCATCTTTTTCTCTATTTCTCTCGCTCTCTCTTGGCTACTCTCTCAAAATAACTGCATGGCCTATACTACAAAACAAACTAAACTCTGCACAGCTTAACGTTATTTCATTTTAACCCATTCACTATTTTACTTGGTGGAGAGTGCTATATGTATGTGCTCAAATAACTTGTACTAATTGAAATTCAATACGAGATACGATACGATACGATTGGAAATAAATGGAATGGAAAAGTACACTTAATTCTGATCTGAGCTATATGCCATGCCATGAAGCCATAAAAACCGACTAATCCATATCGTTCGTTCTCAATAAAAAAAAAATCGTGTGTGCTTTTTTGGTATTGGTTTGTGATGATGTGAGATGGTAAAAGAAAGTTAATATAATTTGCATGGTTATATTCTTTCTTTTTTTCCTTGGATGCGGCTGCGGATTTTTTTTCTCTGGTGATATGGTATGGTGCAGGGTGCTACTATCCGGAAAGACGAAGAATCCGGTAAAATCGTGATTGCACGTGTGATGCACGGTGGAGCAGCGGACAGATCCGGACTTATTTTCCCCGGTGACGAGGTAATCGAGGTGAATGGCTACGCCACAGAGGGGAAAACACCGGACGACGTGCTTCAAATCCTGAAAGCTTCGGAAGGAACGATTACATTCAAATTAGTGCCAGGAGATACAGGAAAACATAAGGTACTATAAAACTGGAATGAAATACAATAAAAAATAGAAAAATGAAAATATTTAACTCATAAAAATTTATTTATTGTTCTACTATTTTGCATTTCACAGAGAGAAAGTAAAGTACGTGTTCGATGTTTGTTCAATTATACCTCTAAAGACGATCCTCACATTCCGTGCGAGGATGCCGGGTTGGATTTCAAGAGAGGCGACATACTTCACATTGTCAGTCAAGATGACATTTATTGGTAAGTTATTATCACTGCATTACAAAAATCTTCAAAAAATTGTATTTGCTTAAGTAGGCAGTGCACGCACATCATATCATATACACACACCCACATGCTCCACCACCACCACCACTCCCCATCATTTTATTACGACGAAAATCATGTTGGGAATTTAATGCAAAATGACAAATCGCCACTCTTCTGCATCCAGCATCCATTTCCATCTGTCATCCCAACAATTCACACAAATGACTATAGTACTCTACATGTACTATATACTGACTGCTCAATTCATTCATTCACTCATTCATGCTTGTCTTGTTATGTCATGTCAAATTCAAATTCACTCCACTCCATGCCTACTTATTTCTCTTCTGCATTTGAATCTTTCCTTGAAAATATAAAATACCAAAAAGAGAATCTCCCATGTCGTGTTTTCGTCGCTATCAAAATCCTCCTTTCCTTCCGTTCCTTTCCCCAACAAAATATATCCTGTAAATTTGTAGTACATTTTTTTTAGACAGAAAGGAGGCAGTGTGAAAAAAGCTTTTACTTTTTATTATAATGTAATTCCATTTGGAACACACCAGTGCAATACAATCCCTGCTTGGCTGCCATGTACCATGCCAAAAGCCATTTATGACAAAGCAATTCACTTGCTTTCTTTTCTTTATCTAATTTTTTAGTACATTGAAATTGCGTGTTGATTTTTTTTCTATGAATGTTCCCTCATTGTCCTACAAAATCCTATAAAAACAGCTATGATTTTATTTTTCTTCTTGTTGACGCTTAGCTGAGAGTGAACTCTGCACTGCGGGATTAAAAATGAAAGAATGCGCCATTAAGCGAAGCCAAAGCCATGCCACAATTTTTTTTAAATACGTTTTACTATGTTAGTAGCCGGCATACCAAAGTTATTACTTGGATTATGTTGAAATGTTAGTAGCAGCAAATATACCATATCATCATGGCGGCCAGCGTGTAAAAGTTTGCTAATGAGAAATGACGATAAGGGAGGTAGTTTTTGAGATATCAACATTATTATCATAACTGGTATAATGCTAAAACACACACGAGAGAGAACAACTTTTACCTTTTAACTTGTCAAATAAGTTGAAATATGTCCCGGTGAACTTTTCACATCCAAAAAACCATACCAGTAGCTAAAATGAATTAAGAAAGTTGAAAGAGAAATGAATAGGAAAATTCCACACTTATTTCCCATGTCCTAACCCTTCCTTTCTAAAAGCTAGCTTCACATTTACATCATCAAAGCAGCAGCAGCATCATCTACTCTCCCGCTGTTGATTATTATCCCTTTGATATGTCCCCTCGCTCCCTCTCTTTCTCTCTTCCTCTCTTCCTCTCTCTCCATTTCACTTTTTCTGTCGTTTCCACTGTAAAAAAGAAGGAAATTCTGATAAAAAAAACAAAGTAATATTCACACAAGCAGAAAAAACCTTGTAAATTGCAATAATATAAGCATAAAAAAGAAAATGTCATTTTCTCGCTCCAGGTGAACTTACACATATTATTATTATTACACATGTTACGAAATACAGAAAATGTCATCTGTCGCTGCTGTCGTTGTCGGCGTTCTTTTTTTATTTCTGACGTGATGATAGTTATGTATGTGTCCTTTTACAAGAAGACAAGACAACTTTTTTTCTTATTTCTCTCCTTGAAAGTCTATATATCCTCTACTATTTACCTTTCCCGGGCGTGTAATAACACTATTTTATAGGGATTTTATTCATGAACTTTCCAACTATCTTGGTTGATGTACACCATTGGCACGTTGATGGTACATGTGTTTTCCTGCTTATTGTGTAAGCAGCCAAACCAGCCAGCAATTGGCACTCTATTCCTTTGTCCGATTCAATTACAAACCCATCCACCCACTTTTAACAATGTTAACATAACATGAGATACACAACCAAAATATCAGCTTTTCGTTAGAAAAAAAAAACGAGTCGAGTCTCGTCTCCCCATTTTGCCTAGCAAAGCCACATAGCTATTACGTAAAAAGAGAAAGGTGAACCTTTATACATTTTTTATGTCTGTTTACAAGGCTTTCTTTCTTGGTTAGCTTTGCTTTCACTCCACTCCTCCGCTCTACCAAAACACTGGTGATGAGGTGAGGCGAACTACTCATTAGTTTTGTTTACAAGACCATTATACACACACACATGTAAACATACTCGTTTATGGCATCACGAACCACCCTATACAAATACAACATATTACGTATTTTTAGGCTTCCCTTGAGAACAAGGTAAAATTGATGTGGAGGAAAAAGGGAACAAAGCACAATTGCCATCATATCATGCACATAATCAGCAGCATTTTCCTCCAAAAATACGACGTTTCTTGTGTGGTTGATGATAATAGTTTCATCATCATCCATTTCCTCTTTCCATTTTACATTTTGCTATACACCGAGCTTGCTTGGAGGAGTATAGAGAACGAGAATCACATCATCATATCACGCCTTGCTACTTATTTTTTTGTTACTTTGTTCCTTTCCACTTCCTCCTTGTCTGCCGACAGGCTTTTAATGACATTGGCAAAAGGCTTCTTTCCATCTCTTGTCCCAAGGGACAATAGATAGACGCCCGTCTGCTTGCCTCACTTGCTCACTCACAACAACAACTTTGTCTCTTTGCCTGCATTTCATTCAACCATCCAAATAAGAAAGCCAAAAGTGAAAGGATGATGATGTTAAATTGGCTTTAGCCTTGTTTCGCTTCACTTGCCATTTCTGTTTTGTACCTACCGCAGAGTTAATGCTCGTTTCTTCGCCGCCAACGACGCCGCCACAGTATATGATGTCATTACGCTTGTGTGTTTGTCCGCATTACAAAAGTTGATCCTTCTTTTTTTTTCTCTAAACTAAAATATATGTGTTATTCTTTTAATGTATTTTTTTGGTTTGCAGGTGGCAAGCCCGAAGAGAAGGCGACCGTTCTATGCGAGCAGGTCTAATTCCCAGCAGATCTTTGCAAGAAAAGCGAATCCTTCTGGTGAGGACAAATAATCCCGAGAATCATGGTAAGCCAAACCACAGAGATATACATACATAGCCGGACAAAATGACACAAAGAAAAATAAACAAAAAGAGAAGAAAAATGATGATGACATCCTTTTTCCCATTCTATTTTGCATATATTTCCCTACCAAAATGCCCACTTCTTCTTGCCTAATGTATTTTCTCCACTTTCCTTCTGAGAAGTGTTTTTTTTCTCCCGTTTCCTCCTACACTTCTTTTTTTACTCTACTTTGTTCTCTCCATAATTTATGATGATAGATAAAAAACAAGAGAGAAAACTTTTGCCCCATTTTACAATACACACAGATAATACTGCTCCCTAATGTGTGAGAGTGTGTTTCACATTTCCCCTTTCTCTCTCTCTCTGCAAATTTATTTCTCTCTTCTCTAATTACACGTTACTCTTCTTCCTTTCCCTTCCCATTTTCACACCTCTCATCTCTCTTCTCCCATTTTCTCTATTTTACCCAACTTTTTTTTTCTTACCTATTTCCATTTCTCTACTTTCTCCCATTCATTTTCTCTTTCTCAACTTATATAATGTATAAGCTGCTATTGTTCTTCTGGGTGAAATGGAGGTGTTGGGTTCTCCGCTGCTGCGGCTGTTCTTGGTGGATTTCTCTTCTTCCTCTTATTTTGGAATGTTTCAACTTTCCATTTCCAAAATATTTCAAGACTTTACTTCGCATCTCTCGCCTCGTTTATTTAGCCGTGTTTTTTTCAATTCCAAGATGAGATTATACACCTTCTCAACATTTTTTCCTGGATGAATGAATGTGTCCATTACGCACTCATTTATTATTTACTCTTATTTTGCTTTCTCTGTGCTTTTTTATTGGTACATCTGCTGCGTACCGTAAAGAATGTATGTGACCCCATCCCGTAAACATGTAAACATTTTCTGTGTAGTCTAAAAAAAACAAATATTGTGTACCTATATATTATATGCATGCCTTATTTGGGATTTATCGATTTCCCGCATCTCTTCTGACACATGTCTACTTTCCCCATTCAATCAAGTAATTTTCTTAACTCTTTCTCTCGTGTGGCTTCTTGTCTGCACCACACCACCCTTTTCACCTGGTATCCCTCTGCTGTATACTCTACTGCATGTTTTCGAGTGTACTCAAGGGGAAAAAGTGTGATTGTCAAGAAGCCTTTTTAATAATTTATCGCTTTACGGGGGTGCTCACACGATAATCCTTGCTTTGCACGTGCATCATTGATTTTTGTCCTCTAGTAAAATGTTACGTGTCGTAAAAAGCTATAAATGTATGCGTATTGTTTGTACAAATTGTGACCCTTGACACTTTTTATGCGTATATAGCGTTGCTTGTTGATTGTAATCCTTGCAATAAGCTAATATCCACCGGAAATGGAAATAGCAACAATACAAATGGAAATGGGAGTGTTGCAACAAACCACCATCATCACCCCCACCACCTCAAACAGCAGCAGCATATAGACGACGAGAACCCATCACCACCACCCACGCAAACAGACAACAAAAGCAGTAGCAATGGAAATGGAACAACGAAAAATAATGGGAAATGCTTAAGTAGCGAGAGTAGTGGTCTGCCTGGGCATCATCCCCATCAAATTGTAAATAAGCAGCATCCAATAAAAAAGATTCCTTATGACTTATCAGAGCACGAAGACTACGACCGGGATGAGATTCCCACTTATGAGGAAGTGGCCAAGTTGTACCCTCGACCAGGTCAGTTCAGACCCGTTGTCCTTATAGGCCCTCCGGGTGTGGGCAGAAATGAGCTCAAAAGACGGCTGATCGAGTTGGATCCAGACAAGTACAAAACTACCATTCCATGTGAGTTTTATCATAATAGTTGGTCTCCAAATCAAATTGCCATTCAAGTTTACAGTCTAATCATTTGCATTGGTTGTGTTGTGTGTCTTCTTCAGATACGTCTAGACCCCAGAGACCGGCCGAGACGAATGGAAAGGACTACTATTTTGTGACAAGGGACAAAATGGAAGAGGAAATTCAAGCTGGCAAGTTTATCGAGTTTGGGGAGTACAAAGGTAACCTTTACGGAACGGCGAGCGAGTCAGTCCGGAGTATTAGCAATACGGGCTTTGTGTGCGTGCTGAATCCGCACTCGCAAGCGTTAAAAATGCTGAGAACGTGTGAGTTCAAGCCGTACATCATCTTCATCAAACCACCTGAATTCGAGGTACTCAAGCAATCTCGTCATAATGCCTACGCAAAGAGTACCTTTGACGAGAGCAACTCTCGCGCTTTCAACGTACGTATTTCCGTAATTTTTTCCAAAACAAAAACAAAACCATTTTATCTTAATTATTCAATTAATTATTTCATTATTGTTCATTTATATTGTTGTTGTTGTTGATATATTCACTTCTACTGGTTTGTCTTGTTATTTGTTTGTGAATGTGTACAATATATCATTGTTGCGTTCTTTGTCGTTTATTGTGGATACGATGTCCCTCTCTCAAAAAAATCAGTAATTATTCTTTTCTCTAAAAAAATAATAATCTAATAATCCACCTTTAGCTTAGTTTAGTTAATTGACAAAAACAATTGATCAACTAATCAAAACTGATTAAAAATAATAATCAAAAAAATTAAATAGACTAATCATTAGTTTAACGAAATTAATTAGGTAGTCTACAAAGCTATAAATTAGAGATGCTAAATAATTCAATAGACTGGCTGGTAGACGCCAGAACTTCAGTTGATGCGAAACATTACAATAGTCAGCATTTATTGCATGGGGCATGGTGTGATAATTAAGTTTTTTTGGGATATGTGCATGATAATTTGCATGATGGAATGATGCATGCTTTGTTTTCTTTAAATTTTGTGTTTGTTTTTTGGGTAATCTTTTTTATTATATTTTCTTTTGACATGGTTTACTACTGACTGGGAACTAATTAGCTAATCAAAACTCAAAACACACGACATTTTGAAAACCACACATATAATTCCCTATTTTACCCATTCCCAAGCATTTCCCTTGACTTCCGCTCTGCTGCTTTTGCAAAATATATTACTATAAAAATACATTTAAAAAAATATTATTTTCAACTACAAAATACAATGTTGTACATGAAACACGTTGGATTTGGACAAATTTTTATTCAATTATACCCATAAATTTTTATTTTTATCGAAACCTATTTGCTATTAATTGTTTTGTGGGTAATGAGCAAAAATTGCAATGTGAAATGATTTATACAAAAAGTAGACTTTGAACTTTTCAGTTTAAAATTTTTTTTAAATGCAAAAATTTGTTATGCATATTGATTGACTTGACCTCAATCTCCTCTGATTCTTCGTTAGCGAAAGTACAAGAAAACGATGATGATGACGGGGTTGGAAAGGTAACAAAAAATGTGTAAATATATATATTTTTGAACTCATCATAAATCTAAAGCGAATGGATGATGATGTTGTAAATTTTTAGGATTAAAACGTTTTTTTGGTTCTTTAAGTCGAGCACGTTAGAAAAAAAAACAATTTTATAATTTCGTGGAAGCTCTATATATAGTGCATCGCATCAATCTTAAATTAAAAAATAGATTATTATATTTTTTCGTCTGTATATCTCGTGTACATAATGAAAATAAATAGGGAATAGATTTGAATAATTATTTCAGGGAATGAAAATTGTTTCTTACTATTTCTGTGTATATAGTAAAGTGAATTTAAAAAAAGTTTATTTATTTTTTCTCATGTACAACAACAAACCAAATTATTTATCAGGTTGACAGTTTGTGAATGAAAATTTGAAGTGATGTTTTTGTCTAATTATTTATATTTTTCTTCCCTTTTTCTTTCCGTCGTTTGCGTGCGTGTTTTTAGGACGAGGAATTTAACGAAATCATCAAGTCAGCGGAGAAAATTGAATACATTTACGGTCACCTCTTTGACGAGATTCTTATCAATGACGACCTCCCGAAGGCATTCGAGCGCCTTGTCAAGATTGTCAAAAAGGTGGAAACGGAACCGCTCTGGGTTCCTTCAAGTTGGGTGCAGTAACATGAATCTGAGATATGAGCAGCGATCTGAGAAAAAATGGAAGTGCGAAGACGAAGAGACAGCTTATTTATCACATAGAAAAAATAATTTATTGAAATAATTGACTAAAAAATATAGCCATTTTTCTTAACGAGAAAGAAAAGTAAAAAAAGAGTAGTTCCTGTGTTGAGCATTTAGCTAAAATTAAAAGAATATATAATTAGTTTAATCAATTTTTTTCAAAGTTGATAAATTTTTCACTGCTAAAAATCAGTGTTAAAAGATATTATTATGAGAAAACATTTGTAAAAAATATAAATTAGTTATAAATTTCTTCTCCAATTTATTTATTTTCTTTTAGATTACTTAAAAATTGTAGTTTACAAAATATAAATCTATTTATCACTCAAAGCTTTCATATTAAATGCAAGAAAAAGATTTTTAATTTAATTTTTTCCAACTTTAATTAAAGTATTATAAAAAAAACCACCACCAAATCAAATTATCATTACAACCAACCAGAAACATTCCATAATTAAAATCTATTTAGCAAAATATATGTACATCACATGTAAGAGCAACATTGTAGCTGAGCTAGCCATTTTAAAATGCCTCATTAAAGTATAAATTATTAGTTAATTAGTTAGTTTAGATTCTACACAACGATTTGTTATATCTTTACCTTCAAACTTTATTGTTAGTATTCTGTGTATTGTTATATCAGAACTGCTGCTATACGTATGCATTTAATGATTACGTTTGAAAAAAGTTGATATACAAACGAAGTTGCTGCACTGCCCTAGGTTATTCTTTAAAATATCTAAATAAACACAAAAAGCTACATAATAATTACTAGGTAGAGCAAAAGAGGTACGTAATAATTAAACTGTCAGAAGAAAGAAGGCCTTCAAACTATTCAATCACCATTTGTTAAGATATTTAAATTATTACTAGTGACTAGCGTGTAATATGTATTTGCAGAGAAAAGACCATTATTTACAAAAAAAGTTGTTCATTAACTGTATCTTCTTGTGTTTTACTATAAATGCTATAAAATCTGTATTTGAAATAGGGGGACAGGTTCCAGAATGAGACATAATATCACGTATTGTTAAGCAATCAATGCAAGAATTTACTTTCGGACAAAAGTGTATTGATTAAATTTTAAAATGTGAAGAATTCAGGAGAAAGTCATTCAAAATATTAGGCATTTCGTAGATGAATTTTTTTTAAAGCACGACGGCAATTTTTGCGATCGAACGAATTAATGATGTATTGATTGAGAAGTTAAAGATGAAAAATTATAAAGAATATATCATCATTCATCACGCAGACTAATGAATAAAAAAATAGAAATATTATCATCATGTTGATTATGAAGTAATCAGACATATTTTTTGAGTTACTAACTACATATATATATATATGGGTATATGCGAAAAGATTTACAGTTTGATTATTATTCTATAATTTTTCGAGTATTTATTATGAAAAAAAACACGTATAATATTAAATCCTATTTA
This sequence comes from Entomobrya nivalis, assembly GCA_034695485.1. Lineage (NCBI taxonomy): Eukaryota > Metazoa > Arthropoda > Collembola > Entomobryomorpha > Entomobryidae > Entomobrya > Entomobrya nivalis. The sequence goes on from JAQFZH010001120.1 coordinate 17,183, forward strand.
TGATCAAAACTATAAATGATGTATGATGACTAAACTTACGTAAAACTTGATGAAAAAAGAGAATAAAAGTATCGATGAAGAAATATTATATGAAAAGAATCAACTTTTTAAGAATTTATTTTTGCATCTTCCACAATAATTTTGTATGCTCTTTATTTTTAATTTTTTCATATTTTTTTGAATAGTACATATATTCATTTCACACTCATGTAACCTTGTACATTTATCAGTTACACTATGTATTGCTTTTGTAATGGAAAACGTTATGCATAATTTTATGAATAAAATAGATTTACAGGTAACCCATTTATCAGCACAATGGTTCAGGTTTCAAAAGCTGGATTTATAGTTACAAGGTAGATATATTATCTTGAGTTTTTTTTCATATAAAGGAAGGAAAGGTTAACATGTTTGCTGCAGGTAACTTTTCTTGGTAGTTAAAATATGAGCGTTTTTTGTTTCGTTTTTAAAAATGTTGACTAAAAGTCGTTATTATTGATTTTGAGAGCCTTTAACGCTTTTGTGGTTGCTTCACGGGGTAAGGCCTCCAACTTAGCAGGACGGCGTATGGAACTCATTTCTGGAGAACTTAGGAACCCGTTCATTGGACTTCCAGCTAGAAACCAAAGTAGAATATATACCATATAAAACTAGTTGATTTAAAAAATACTATCAAAAACAAGTCTTACATGAGTTCCATCCATTTTGTACAGGAGATGGTCCCCATGAGTGGTGGTTTGCCTGAATTTTATTGCTGACAAAGCCATTGATAAGGTTGTTGTTAGTGTTGTTCGGATTGTTATTGTTAGTCCAACCATTGTACCCATTTGTACCATTTACTTTCTGAGCAAAATCTTCAAATAAAAAATCACCAAAATCATATCCATTATTATTTTTGAAAGATAAGACAATACAACGATAAGTAGCATTCAAAAAGCATTTTTTTGCGGTGCCAATGGGTACGCTACTACTGCTGCTTACCAGGCCGTTCGAAAAAGGCTAAAAAAGAGAAGTTGCATTTCACCCCAATGCTAGTTTACAGCTTAAGCTTTGCAAATTGTTTAATATTTTGAAACTAAACATATTTTCCGGCACTGAATAATTCTTTTGAGAAGTGAGAAAGTGGCTGGTAAAGATTTGTAAAATTTGAAGCATAGTAGTGTTTGTACCCAGCATACCCTTCCACTTACTGATGACACGGCTTGCGTCCTGCTGCGCCTGAATGAGCAACTCGGTAGCCCTTTTCGGCTTGAAATAGTTCTCAGCAAAGTCATCTTGGTCATTTGCCTCGAATTTCTGGGAATAAAAAGTACATAAAAATCAGAACCATATTATTAACCATCTAAATAAATACAAAAATACCTAAAAAAAAATAAAGTATTTCTTTCAAACCTTAATGAGAATACTTTCACTCTTATTATTTTCCAAATCTTCCTGATCCAAACTCAAACTAGCCGGTGCTGTTTTTGAAGAAACCCGATTATTTGTACTTGAATTTTTCATACTATTCACCGTCATAATCGCTATACCCGCTGGAGGCAGTCTTGTTTTCACCACAGACAGTTCCGGAAGCCTCCATCTTTGAGTCTCGTCACTCCACACAGCCTCCGCTTTCACTTGATCTAGATTACTATAATTACAATCCTTTCTAATTGTCGGTTGTATCTTATCAAGTATATTTTGGAGTAGCTTGAGCTGCTGATCCTGTCTCCTAATAGTTTCCAGATAATCTGTCCGATCGCTTTGGAACTCACTGTACAAATCTGATATCTCCCTTTCCAAACTACGAATCTTCTGTTTCGACTTCTTCAAAGCGTCAGTTTTGGCTCTAAGCTCCTCTTGAATACTGTCATATGCTTTGATTAGCAAACTGTCGTCCTCCTCTGACTTCGTTATGGCTTCTTGTAATTTAGATCTTCTCTCAGCAGCCTTCTTCTTTTTCATAAGCTTTTCCTTGAGTTCGGTATCATGTGCTCTTTCACCGCCCACCATATTCTCCTCAATTACCTGCAGCCTTGCAAGCGCCTCCTGCTGTTCCGGGCTTACCCCTCCTTCAGAGATTGCCGCTACTGAAGCCCTTCTACTCATCGATTCCACCGCTGCATTTAATACTTTCTCCGCTTCTTTCTCCTCCAATTGTGTAGTCTCCTCTTGAACCCGTGTCAACTCTTTTTCATAATGGTCTCTCAGGTTTTCCACGTCCGCTTGAAGTCTCGCATGACCTTGTTTCTCTTCCTCGTAGCTACTTCGAAGCTGTTGAAGTTGCTGTTCATATTCTTGTCTTATTTTCTCCTTTTCTGCTTCCAGCTCCTCTGCGGAAGGTCCAATATTCTCATTTTGAAGGTCAATAGGAGTCAGTGTATTTGGAGGAATGGTCATGTCCAGCTGTTGTCTCTCCAGCATTTCTCGCAGTTGACGAATTTCCTCCTGATATTGCGAAAGAAGGGCATCTTTTGGATCTTGATTAATTCGTGGTTTATTTTTTATATTTTTCGCACGATTAGCATAACGAAGTGTGCTTAAAGTTTCGTCGTAGTTGTTATCTGCTGGACTAACGCAGGCTACCATCAGCGTTTTAGTGTTACCGCCCAAAGAGTCCTACAAACATAAAAATAATTATTTTAACGATTTAGCTATAACTTTTAAATAATTTAAATGAATTCTTAGAAATTTAAAAACTTACCTGAAGCAGTCTGGTAAGTTTGGAATCCCGATATGGAATATGTTTCGATTTCCCATCCACCAGTGCACTGATCACATTCCCCAATGCACTCAGTGAAAGATTAATTTTAGTCGCTTCCTTTAACCTGTCCCCTGTCGCCCCCGTTTTGGCCTGCCTTTCACTCCCCGCCAGATCCACAAGATTAAGCTTTCCCTTCCGAATATGCTCATCTGCCGCCATCATCTCAATGTTTATCGTAAATATGGAATGAGATCTGGAACTGTCCGCATTCATCAGTGTGGCTCCCACCGCCCTATTACTCCATCCTTTTTCCATGAGAGCTTCGCATTCCTCCACATTATGTACAGCATGCATGCTCAAATCTGTGCATGAAGAAAATAAATCAAGAAAAATATAGTGTAAAAAGAAAAGCAACAATAGCGACATAGTAAATAAAATGAAAAGATTAAACAAGGTCAGTCCAGAGAAAATGTTCGTAGGTAGTAACCTCCATTATTCTATTGTGTTCACATAATGACAGGGGCCACCAGTACCACCACCGCCGCCTGACCAGTTATTACTTCCAAAGAATCATGTCCATATTTTCATAAAAATTACTCTGGAACATGCATTGCAATGCGTGCGGTGCGCATTTATGCGGATTGGCGAGATGTTCAAACGCGAGACGCATTCGATCTGCTATTTAGCCTTTGTTTAATACATTCTTGTTTCCAGGATAAGCATATCACATCATCTACTTTTAATACTGAATTGTTCCATGAAGCCGCAAATATCATTCGGATGTAATATTTTACGTTTTTTTATGCAGCAAATTTAAAATTAACATTTTTTGTAGTTTTTTTTTACAAGCAAAGCTCCTCAATTTTCTTTGGAAAATCCACGTAGAATAAAGATTTTCTTATTTTTTTACTCAAATAGACATGAATACATAAGAAACTAGACATTTAACTTTTTTTTATTCACATGTGCGGACTAGAGTTATTGGAAAATATTGAATGTTAAGTTGAAGGCTAATGTCCATCATGCACACATTCAATATCCGGCCCGGTATAGCTGAGTGAGTGAGTATACCATAATAGACTAGGCGTTTGTCATATTCTATTATTCAGCATGGACTATTGGCAATGGAGAAAAATACATGTGTACAAGCAACGTGGCTTTACTCCTCTGTTCATCAAGCACCAAGCTATTTATTTATTTAAATGGAAAAAAGCTACCAGCTACCTACCGTTTTCACCAACTCACAATCATGATAAAAGTATGGCGAACAAGCGTTCTTGCTGGCCGTACACCTAACCAAGCCAAAATGGCTGAAAAACTCTTATTATTTGCAGATTTCGTGTGAATCATTCATGTTCATATTCTACTTGAATGATAGGTATTCCCTAGTAAATTTCACACCATTCCAATTCTTCTCAGTTTACCCATTGTACTTTCAAACTTTTCATGGCCATTCGCAATCAAAATGTGGTAGGTAACGCCAAGTCTTTTATTTTCCCAAAATTGTATTTCATCCAATCTTTTCATTATTCCACCACCAAATTTTCCACACTTGTGCCTTTTATTTCCCTTCACTAATGATTCAATGTCCATTAACAATACAAGTCATTCATCGACATTCACCATCATCATTTTTTTCCTGCCTTCCCGCTGGCATGACCAACAATAAAACATCTCATCGAACAAAAGAAACATGGAAAATTGTGTTCCTCTCCTCATGCATGACGGCCGAGTGGGAGGGAGGGTTACTTTTCTTCTGCACTGCAGTCAGTATATATTCCTCTTCAGCAAAGCTTTCTCTTTATTGTCAATAAGCAAGCTACTTGAACACAGCAGACTTGACTTGTCTTTCAACCTACTCAATATCCACACAATTGTCTTTTCTCCTTCTTTTAATTTTGCTGAGAAAAGTTGCCAATATTTTCTTCTTATTTTTCAAGAAGCAAAGCCATTAAATTACAACAGTGGACAAAAGAAAAGAAATATATAATTTTCAAGGTTTTTCTTAATACAGTAAGTACACAAGGAGGACTGACAAGACCACTATGTTTACACTATCATTTTATACTTATACTAGACTCATCATCGATAACTCCACGATATCTTAATACAAATCGGCATATTAGTCCCGGTATTCCTAGTATTCTGCTTCTAATGTTCTGCTCCAAACAAAAAAATAATGATTTCATAAATTATTCAAGACTCACTGCGACTACAGCACACAAGTATAGTAGCTAGCTGATATGACCAATGACCGTCAACTTGGTTATTTGGTCAGGTAAAAAAAACTCATTTTTTGGTTTTGCTAGCGCTTTTAGATGTACCCTACTACAACAAAACAAGCCATTTTTTCTGTAAACACTTTTCTCTCTGCTAAATTGATCGACGAACATGAACAAGAACTAGACCTTTTCAAAAAAAGTCAAGGTGACCTTTTTTCCAATAATTTTTTTAATAGTTTATTTTTACCTGGAACATAAACCCCCTTGTCAGGATTTTCTTTCAGGTCCAATTTTCTTTTGCAGTCCTTGCCCAACAGGTCCCTTATTTCTTCATTGTAAATCTCAAGGTAGGACGCATGAACCAGGTACTTGATATCATCTGACGTTTCAATGCTTTCGAAAACGTGTTCGAAAGCTCGGGGGATGATCCCTTTTTGTGGGGTGGACTCAGCGATGCCCTGCATTGTAAAGGATTTTCCACATCCGGTTTGACCATAAGCAAATACTGTAGCATTGTACCCTTCAAGTACTCCCTGGAATTGTGTTCATAATAAAATATTTTCATAGTCATTGTCATGATTATAGCGTGTGTAACATTGATTTATGGTAAACAGTTTTTCAAGGGTATGTCCTTAAATATTTTCGTAGTATTTTCCACCCAACTGCTCTACTAGTCATGCAAACCTAATATGTGTTTATACACAATTTGCAAAGTGATGCTCGGCGATGCTCGTCAGTATATAATAATTTATATGTAATGTCAATGTCAACATATTAAAAAGCCATCATCATCATCAAAATTTACTCTTATGACAAGCCACGCAATATTGTTTTCTGTCCTTTTACTATGATGAAGTGACGACGTGAGTCACTTGAAAAATACTAACAGTGTACCTGAACTAAACAAGACACTCAAATTTTCTCAAGAAAGAAGTAGCATCGATTTGAATACAATTTTTGAAGGACTGACTAAATGAGAACATAGACGTGGACAGATTACGTGCATAAAAAAATGGCAAGTGTATAATACTTAAACGGAGAAGCGACTACATTGTAGAAAACAAGTTTAATAAACCATTTTTATTGCATCAATATGGAATATTATTCAAATATTTTTTTAAAAGTCCGAAAAATAGCAGTTGCATCTAATGCAATGCAGTAGTATGTATTTTAATATGACCTTGTATTACCCTCCTCCTACTTGAAATACACAAGATAACAGAAATAAACGTGATAGAAAGCACAAAAAAACATCCAATCAGTATTAGTCTTTTGTAATGAAAATATTAAGCATGTTAAGAAAGTGAGAATTAACGGGAAAAGTTGTTTGGATAAGTCGATGACATGCGTGTTTATTTTTTGCAAGAGGGTCTATGACCATGATCTGTCGCTTTAGAAGATACAATACCAATCATGGTGACTAAGAATACATTTTTCAGTTCTTTTGCTCATTTATCAAGTCAAAATCCATTGTTGTCCATTGTTTGTCTGTTCGTTGTCTCGGAGAAAGTCAACAACATGTATGTAGTATGTACCTACAATGACAAATACGTTGTATAAGGAAAACTTTTTGTATAACCACTTACCTCGACAAGGGGATAAGTGATTTCGTTGTAAATGGAGTCCGTAGTGGACTCCATGTAGTAGACGCCATCAAAGCTAAAAGTTTTCGGAGGTGCAGACGAGTCGTTTGGGTTGACAATGCTACACTGGCTTACGGATGGGTCCATGAACACCACGATCTATAATGAATAGAAAATAATACATTTTTGGTAAATCAATAAAACTCATTAATTATCATCGCATCAAATTCCAACGAAGAGAGCCACTTGACACCACAGAGCTACAAATAATAAAGAGAGGAATATCAAGCTAAACAAAGGTCAAAATTTGCGTGGTCGGATAAGCTCCG